>JAYXIM010055561.1:0-25828 GCA_037575425.1 Anastrepha fraterculus | reverse complement strand
ATTTTCCAAAATTTCAAAACCAGATGACGCATTTGAGTTTGAAAATGAAATTGACGCCCTACAACTATTGTGTGCTAATTTCTGGCTTTATTTTAACATCAAAAAGAGCTTAAGTCAAGCATTACAATTTCTTGCCGACGTGTTACAACATTTCTAATTCTTTGCTGCAAAGTTTTTATGAAATTAAAGACTTTGCGTTATTTTTTGGAATAACTTTTCATAGTCACATATTTATTCATATGTCATATTATTTCGAAAATTTACTCAGTTTATGTTTGTATCACGAACGAAACCGTTCCAAATTCGCTGACTCTTACATTCTTAAATTATTATATATGTCTCTTGTGCCATAAAGTCAACATAAACAGAATTGAAAGCGTCCAAAATTTGTTTCTTAAATACCGTCTAGGTTCACTGAGATTTGTTAAATCAGTTCCTAGCTATCAATCTCAATTGCTTTTGATTATTCTAATAGCTTTGAAAGTAAGAATATCAGTCCTCTCGTTTTCATTTGTTTATAACACCGTCAATGGCAGTATCGACTGCTCATTTCTTTGGGAAAGAATTAATTAGAAAATACCACAAGGTGATCTTCGTAGCTTTCTTTGTTACTAAATGTAAACCAACGTTTACGCGTATGCTTCTCTTTTTCGAGCTTTAAGTTAATTTAATTCGATCGCGGGTTCTAACTAGATTTTTTTCTCCGAAAAGTGTATTTTTAATTACTTTATATTCTATTTTTTAGGTTTTTCAATCATGTTCGATAGTTATTCTACTTATCGTTGTAATTAGTCTTTATACAAAGCGGACAGCTCTGGAAGTAAAGCAGATATGACTTGGCTTTTACCGCAATAAGTCCATAGCTGAGAAAGGGTTTATACTTAGTTTCTAACGAATAAATGTATGGCATAAGCATACAGGAAGAGTGAGAATTTAGCCGATCAATCCTATCCTCTCTGAATTTTAATAAAAATAAAATTATATTTTCCTTTTGTAGCACATGCAGTTCAGAGAATCTGGTATTTTACTGGAAAGTCATAAGGAAAAATGTAAGTAAAAATTATTTTTTTTTTTTTTCAAAACACACAATATTCGAATATGAATATAAACGACTCTGCACATTTCACGCTCTGTCGCTTTAAAGACAATTTTATGTGAGAAAGGTTATTAACTTGAAAGCAATCTCCACTGCGTATGATGAATATTTAATTAATTTGTCTGGCAAAAGCATATACCACATGTACATATGTATGTATATGCATGTAACCATCAAGAGAAAACAATGGCAAAATTATTACAAAGTATTTAGCGCACAAGGAAATCAACAAAACAAAAGCACAATCGTACATACAAACATAAGCACATTATTGAAGACATTATTAGCTTCCACAGGAGTATTCTGCATTACTTTTCTTTTACTTTAAATTTATTATGACGAAACTAGGAAAATATTCTAGCGTGATGAATCGGGTGTTTATTTTTGATTTTGCTGCATGTTAGCATTCAGTACCGATAAATATCGTTTGACAGCTGGGAATGGCAACTGCGTTCTGTTCAGCAAGGTTTAGCAAGTCGTCATGAATTGTTTTACGCCAGAACAATGCTTCCAAATTGTGGAAATTTGCTTTGAAAAAAAAAAAAAAAAAATCTGTTTACGAATTTCATAGAGCGAAGTGCTGAAGAAAACGTCGAAATGTTGATTTGTCGCCATTCTCAACTTATTGACCTTTATCCTTTGACTTCGTGGAAAATTTTACGTAAGTTTCATAGCTTACGTGCCTGTAAAACACAGCTCGTGCCAGATCTCCAGCCAAATGACCATCGTTTACGTCGCGTTTTTGCTGATTGGGCGCATTTAGATAAAGGGTGGTTAAATTCCAAGGGCCGATGTTGAATGTGTACCACACCTAAACGTCAACGACACCGTTGGACTTCTTTCTTTGGGGTTATTTGAAAGAAAACGTGTACGTGGATAAGCCAGCAACAATGCAAGAGCTAAAGGATAAGATAATTCGGCACATTAACGGCATAGAACCTCAATTATGCCTCAGCGTTATCGAAAATTTGGACCATCGGATAGAGGTGCACCGCCAAGGCAGTGGCGACCATTTGGCCGGTATTTTGTTTCACGCATAATTGATCTATACCAATATTATCATAATAATGAGAAATGGCAATAATTTCCTAAAAAAATTGTATTTTATTTAAAATCAATACCGGCCCTTAAAGCTTAACCACCCTTTATATTATTCAGATTTATTGAAAAAAGTTGTCAAGAATTTGATTAGCCTAATTCACCATGTAACTCGAAATATGCCAAAAATCTTAATGAAATTCTATTTTGTATTTCTATTTTGTATTCTAATTTGCAGCTTAAAAAAACACCCTTTATATGTTCTGTTTATGCTCATCATTAGTTATTATCATAAGGCTGAAAGACATGCACGCAGCTGTTGATGTTTACAATGCGTCATCCACAGCTGAGTGCTTTCACCCTATCAATGAAGATATGCATAAATTCGGCTAGTTGCTTAATGTGTATGATAATTTAAGTCTGCATCCCATTAAATTTTCAGAATATATGCGAATGAAATATTTTATTACATTTCATTAAAAATTGTACGAAAACTTTAAAGAGGATGGTACAGAATAACTCATTTCATTTAAAAAACTATTACTGATGGCCATAGTCAAAATAACTATCATTACATTCGATTAGATTAGATTTGTGGGGGTTGGACAAGTCTAAGCACTCAGTCGGTAGACCATTGTACTGCATCCGGATAGATATCAGTAGAAAGAATGGAGATAGGAAAGATAAACTGTGGATGGTAAGACGGATAAATTAGTTTGAGGTCACTCTTCCACAAATCTCTTGGATGAATCTTAAGAGATCCGGAAGAGGAAGAGTATGAATTTTATCCATACTCAGTATACCACAACACAATATCCTAAGTCTGATTCTGGAAAATACAGGACCGCTACAGAGGAAATGTTCTGCTGTGTCGTCATTCTCAAGACAGGATAGACATATCGGGCTGTGTATGACCCCCATGGTAGCCATATGCTGACCACAGACGTTGAGCCTTGTGATTACACCAACCAGTACTCTCAGGTCTTTTCTGCTGAGTTTTAGGAGAAACGTCGCTATTTTCATGTTTGGTTCTTTCACAAAGCTCTTGGCTTGCACCTCATGAAGTCGTCAATCCATAGTTGAATCGTTGCGGAATTGGCACCTAGAAAGGATTCAGGGCCTGGTGGCATACTTGCAGAGCTTTCATTAACCAGTTTATCAACTAACTCGTTCCGCGTAATACCAAAATGTCCAGGCATCCAAATAAGGCAAATTTTGTTTTGCTTTGAAACAGTGTTCAATTTGATCTTATATTCACTGACTAACTTCGAAGAGCAATGTAGGTTAGCAGGGGCTTTCAGTGCAGATTAACTGTCACTACAAATTCGAATACTGCTGCCCCGCCACTTTTTCTCAATTAGCCAGTACACCACATTCAAGATGGCATAAACTTTCGTAAGGAATACCGTGGCTATCTGTCCTACGGCATAGATATAAATTCTCAATAATTTCAAATTCTACTCTACATCCATTTTAGATCTGAATTGTTTTTTAAATTTTTTTATTTTTATATCCTTCACATCAAAAAAAAAAAAATGTTGCCCAATTCGAGCTTCAATTGTATGCAGCCATCGTAACTGAATGTGCTAGTGCATGAGTACGATGCGGTAGTGTCTGTCTTCGAAGGCCAGTGTACGAAATACCAAATGACAGTAAAAATATGTCGCTGCTCAACATGCAATGGCGAACCTCCGAGTGTATTTCTAATATGAAAAAGCTCCTCTTCAAAAACCAGCCGCTGCTTGGAGTGGACATAAAAATTTAAGTCCCTTAATATGTGAGATCTTCGCAAGATGCACACCACGATTAGAAGGAGCAGCTCGAATTTTTGTTTATAAAACCATTCATGTGCTATTTATTATGCATTGCAGTTTTGGATAAATCAGTCGGTGAACGAAACATGCAATGGTGAATACTTTACGCTCACTGGATGCCGGTTAGCAACCTCGAATCAAACTGTAGAGTTAGCTGAACCAAAGTTCAAGAAACTGTCCAATTCTATTAAAACATGCGACTACATTTCAGCTTTTAAAAGCAATTTAAAATCGAATTTGCTGAAAAATAATGAAGCGCTTCTTATGTAAAATGTATCCATTAACAGTTTTTTTCATAACTTCATTTTATATTTTTACATTTATTAATTTGCTCGTTAACGCCTCTTCTCTGTTTCAAATACGCATATGGAGTACATCAACATCGCTAAACGAATGTTCTCTCTCGTAAAGCTACTCGGTTCAGAGGAAAGGAACTTTGTGAATTGTTTTTCCAAATAAAGAAAAATGAAGGAAACAAAAAAATTAAAAAGGTTAAAGCATCATGAATCCATGGCCACCGTTCTTAGCAACATTCCTAAAAGTGGCATAGATAGCATCGCTTGGAAACGGGTGCAAAATTGCATATCGAAGCAGAAGGTGAGCATCTTGATTAATAACAAGCATTCGTCACAAAATATGCACCAGTTGTTTCTATTTATAAAAGGTGCGAACTTTTTTCCGTTGGCATAAGGGGTGTATGCCCGCATATGTCAAAGTCAATAGCTGTCGAATCTTTTGCAAAATTTTCACTACATAAATACTTAAACTCATACATACATACGCTCACAAAATAAATATATGTATTGCCTGAGGCAACCTAAAGTTGTTACTTTGTAAAATTTGAAATGCAATGTAAGACGTGGGGTATACCGAAAGCTATCTGTAGCATAAACGCCTGCGGGTATGCTTTACTTTGCAGCCAACGAAAATTGATTAATGTGGCATTGGAAAACAGGAAAATGAAACAAGTACAACAATAAACGAGAATTCGATCAAATAAATGCTAAAAAAATGTTCTATAGTCATTGCATTGATGACTGTGACAGCAACTTTCGTTTCAAATTTATTTTCGTCTTCTCTACTGCTTCACTTTTTACATCAGCTATTTTTGTGTGCACCAGCGAATTTGTATTGTTGCTTTTATCGATTATGTTATTTCTTGTTGCTAACCGACTTCAGTTATTTTTGGTTCTCCTCGGTGCCATTATTTTGAGAAAGAACTTCGTAAAGTAATTAATTACAAGTAATGGAAAATTTGTTAATTGCCTAAATTGCTGAAATTTTAAATGATATTCGGATGTGCTGTGTATCTGCGGTAGCATAATTTGACTCAAATTTATTATGCGCAAATAAATTTTCTAACTAATTTTTGGTTACAATTAAGTGAATTATGAAACTGAAACTTAATTAAAACAAATTTAAAATGAAGTGATTCTGTACAACATTTTTGCCCAGACTGTTTGTAAATTTTTGTGTGCTGCGCTTCAAAGAAAATCAAAAATAAAATAAAAAGGCTCGTCATTGCAACGAGTAGCAAATTCATTACAGCAAAATATTTTAATTAATTATTATCAACAAATTGTTGTGGCACAAGAATTTTCTCGGTTGGTGATTTCTGTATATTACAAGAAGATTGTCATAATCCTAAAACAATTTTTTTAAGCAGGGCATGCAGAAATGACCGCCAAATCTTCTTTTTCGGTGTAAAACACGGTATTTAACGAAGAAATTTTGTCTCTATTTTCACTTACAAAAAATAAAATGTTAAATCTGTTTTTTTTTTTAATTTCAAGTTTTGTAATATCGGGTGGTTTTTAGCGGCATACAACTTTCAATGCCGATAACTATGACAACTGAGAATGGCAAACTGTATTGACATTTTTGTTCAGTAAGGCTTGCAAGTTATTATGAATCGTTTCTCTGGCGTTGGACGCTTCCGAATTGTGAAAATTTTCTTCGAAAACATACAATAATAAATCATAACGCACTTCATAGAGCACTTCGTCTATTTTACGTGCGGCTTACACGCTGGCGGCATCATCGGTCCTTATTTATTTCACATTTATGGTGAATGGCGAACGTTATCGAGCCATGCTGATTGAATTTTTGTTTCCAAAAGTTAATCAACGAAATATCAGCGATATTTGGTTTCAACAAGACGGCGATATTTGCCATACAGCGCGCTTAGCACTCACTTTATTGCAATCTTCAAGCCACCATTGACGCCATACGGCCGGATTTATTGGAAAATAGGGGTCAATAATTAGACTGAGGGGATGTACCATGTAGCTGCGATAGATATATGCCGGATTTCAAATTTAAAACATAAATGCCAGCAAATTATCTACCAGATTGTAATAAAAAATTCATTCCAACAATATTTCTGTTTTGCATTGTCATTTTCAAGCTCTTAAAAATCACCCGATATGACGTTTTCCTCTTCTAGAAACCAGCGCTTTAACCAACATTCATCTATAAGCTGCTAAGTGAACGTAAGCCGATCCAGAGAATTTTTATGCAACGTCGAAAAGATTTACTGAAAATAGCAACTCTAGCTACGGAAATGATTTTTGATGCTATTTTTGACATTTTTTGGAAGGTAAGTTTACTGAAGTTTAATAAAACTGGAATAACTCAGCCAAATTTTAACCAAACTTCTAAGCGACACTTCTAAAGCGAATCAAACTTCTTTCTTCTTTAGAAAGATATTCTCGAGTTTCTGTGTTCACAATTTTTATAAGGGTCTCATCATTATTTCGATGTTGTTGATAAACGACTTTTTTGCAAAAATATTTTTGAAAACTTATTTTATTTGATTTTTTGAGGTATTTTTTAATCCGTTCAGTTCACATACATCTTTTTTATTAAAAATTCTTGAAATTTTTTAAGAAGATTTTTGTTTGAAAAATATTTTTATTAACTATTTTTCAGCTCAAACTCTTCTATTATCGGAAGGAGTTTTTAGAAAAATATTCCGAAACTAATTTTATTTATAAAAAATTCTGTTTTTGGCAGGTCCGGTTCACATAAATATTAATATATTTTTTTATTTCTCATAAATATCATTATTTTGATGCTGTTGGCAAAATTTTTGAATATTTTTATGGCAAACTTGTTTTCGAATAAATATTTTTAGATACTAACTTTATTTATAAAAAAAATCCATTTTTATAAGGAAATTTGAAATTAGTACCATTTTTGGCGATGTTTGCAAACCCGTTCAGCCCCATAAATAGGAAATGCTTTTTTTCTTACTTCTTACTACTTCTTGGTAAATTAACCCATTCACGACCCAAATTTATTTTCGCAAGTATTAAAAAAGTTTTGGATATTCAAAATTGTAAACATTTCTTTGCCGACTTTTTCAGCTCAAACTCTTCTATTATCGAAGGTGAATTTTTGGTAAAAAAAATTCAGAGACTAATTTTATTTATAAATAACTCGCTTTTTGTTGGTATTTTCAAATCCGTTCAACACACAAAAACCATAAATAAAAACATTTTTGCATTTCTTGGAAAATCAACCCATTAAAATTCCAAATTTATTTTTCCAAAGAGTAAACACAATTTTTTTGTTGGTTATTTAAAATTTTAAACTTTTCTTTGGCAACATTTTCAGCTTAAACTCTTCCATTATTATATTTTATTATTATTTTTGGAAAAAAAACTTAGAAATTTATGTTATTTATAAAAAAATCCATTTTTAGAAAAAATTTCGAAATTGGCTCACTTCACATAAATCTTAATATCATTTGAAAGGTATTTTCGTATTTGTTGGAAAATTTACCCATTCACGTAGCAAATTTATTTCCGAACTTATAACAAAAAAAAATTATTTGGTTAAAATTTGAAACCATTTTTTTTAAGCTTTAATTCTTCTTCTTTTTCTGCTCTTTAGAAAACAAATTTTAGAAAGGAGTTTTATTTATAAAAAACCCATTTTTGGAGATATTTTCACATCAGTCGAACTCTCATAAATCTTAAGATTTTGGCCTAGTATTTCGACAGAAGTCTTAAAATAAAATACGAGCTCATTCCATAATTCCGACGGAGCAGCAGTACAGTTTTTTTTTTGTTGTTTATTTTTGTGGAGAGTGATTCACTCTAATGTCCGTATTTACAATTAACAAAGGAAGCTTGCTCAGATTTTTTACAAGAGATGATTTCAGCTAACGAAATGCGATTATTAAGAAATTCTGGAAAATTACCCCTCCCCGGCTCCTTGGGAGGCAATAAGTTTATCTTTAACTTCTTTGCCAAATTCAATTAAACTCATTAAAAATATTTACTTTATCCTAAAACGCATCATTTTGAGAATTACCGAAATCCAACAAAATCTATGCTCAGATACCATGCAACGAAAAGCTCTTACTGCCGTCCGTCTGAATGGCTCTGCAATGGAAAACTTAAAAAATTTGAAATGTCTTAACGAAAGTCAGAGTGCTTAATATTCCATATATGTAGTCAGTTAGTGTTTGAAATGGACGAAAAAGTGAACAACGAAACTCACTAGCCACTTAGCAGTGACTTTGAAAGGCAGAAAATTTATTAAGATTTATCAAGAAAGTTAATGCAATTACAGCAAATATTTTACTCTGAAGTGAATTTAAAAATATTCCATTTTGTGAAGTTAAAATATGCACCAGATGTATAAAATTCGTTTTCGGCTGAGCTAAGGCTAAAAAATCCTCTACTTGCTTTTGTTTTATATTCGCTCTCAATCTGTATCTAGCTTAAGTATATTTTCCATATTTATTTGAAAGCCTGAAAAGTTTTTTTCTAAATTACCTATAACAATTAAAAATTATGTGGTAGGCAATTACAAAATTAGACACACTTATTACCTTCCTATGCAAGAGTTCTGTGGCGCAGAAAGTTAAGCAGTAAACAGAATTCAGTATTTCAGTTACTTACATCACATCCCCACTTTATTCGTTTAAGTTAAGTGTATTTGCATTTGCAACACAATTTTTCGTAAAGTTGAAAAAGTGAAGCAATGCTACACAATTACACAAACAACACTAAAGACTTTGCCTTTTTCAGCTTCGAAAATATGCGTAGCAAAAAACAAATACCTTCTCTTTTGTATAAAAAAAAAATTAAAAAAATTCTCTACTTCGCTAGCAAAGTTTTGCCACCCTCCACTTCAGCTTTAATGCCACATTATGCTTAGGAACAGCAGTCGATAATGAATTTTCACTTGATTCTCACTGCTCTCAACCATCCAATTCAATTATGAAGTTTTACGAAGCTGACATTTTTTCTTTATAGCTTGCAGCGAGCGATTCAACAGCTTTTCGCCTATTACCATGAATTTGCAAGCATTTGCTGGCGCTTTGCGCCACTTTATGTTTTTCAAGCCATTTTCGCGTCTCCACTACCTGGATACTTAACGTAATGCGTCCCTTGAGTGCAATCGGCAGTAAGCATTTTCTCATTTTTTTTTGTTTGTGAGTAGCTTCCACTGGTAAATACGAGTATGTAGTGTTGTTTGTGTAGCTTAGAACAAGAAAGAAGTAAAATGTAGACGGAAATTTCGTTTGTCATTTGCATGAATGGCAAAAAAAACTCGTAGGCACTGAAATAGGTAAGTAAGATTGCAAATGAAAAAAAAAATAAATAAATAAATTGGTTTAAAAAATTAGTATTCGAATATGTAAATTCCATAAATGGGTATTCCGACATGTTTTTGTGTGTAGGGATAATTTTTGTTAATACGATGATACGTTGATATTAAATGCGTTAAATTTCCAGCTGCTTTTTTGTACAAGAACACACAAATAGAAACAATATAATAAATTCCCAGTTGCTTTATTGTGTAAAAGCACAAAAACCGAAAAAATATGAAAACGTTTAGAAATACGTGCTAAGTTATGTTCAACGCCTCCATAAACGGTTTTTGCAATTGAGTATCCACTTAGTCGAGTAATGGCCTATTGCTCGACGTTCTAGTATTTTTGATTATCCAAAGCGCTGCCCATCATCAGTCACCGCTTTTGCATCATCCCTACGAGGAAATCCTAAAGAATTAAAGCAAATTTTTGATTCATAACTGATTCAGGAACTGAATCTTTAATTTCGAACTAAGCTGGAAGTAGTAGCATTTTTACCACTTGAATAGTACCAAGACTTACTTGAAATAAGAAATTTCGATTCTCCTAGATTTTTTTTAGAAAATCACACACTTAGATGTGATTTTGAATGAACTTTTGTTTACAAGGAATGCAAATCAAGCGATCCCGAGATTTACGGATCCCGAAAATCCAAGGACTAGTCGATTCAAATGTCGAGATTGTTGAGCATAATTTATTTTATATCAGACAAAATAACCAAAATTTGTATCCGTAAAATCCTTTTTTTTTAGCAAAGAAAAATTCTGGTTGCAACTTTGGCTACGATTTAAACGTTTGCAATACCTTTTTTTTAAGCAAATGGCCTTGGGTGGGCAGAAAATGGGGCGTCAAAAAGCAATTCACTAATATATTTTACTTCAATTCAACAAACTCTATGCTTCTTTTAATTTCAGGCAGCGAACGTTAATTTAAACCGAGCCACCAACATAAAAGGAACATTGCAATCGGTTGAAATTTCAACAGATCGACGTATGTGGGGTGTGGTTTGTGAACAGATTGACAAAAAAGTTTGTTGTTCTTGCAATCGATTGCGTGTTTAAGGCAAATTTGGTGATTTTTACTATTTTTCAGAGATTTCGCAGGAAAAAAGTGACTAACAAAATAACTCCGTTGTTTAAAGCCAGCCATCATTGTGGAAAATTGTTGGAAAAAGACTGGACGCAAACAGTCTTAAAAAATTTGTGTAGTTAAATAAATTGTTGCGGAAGCGATAGTTGGATTCTGGCTGAATGACCACTTTAACGGGAACAGTTTATTCCTATTCACTTAATAAATTCATGCGTGAAAATTCAACTCACTTTTTTTAACCAGCCTTCCATCCAAACTGAACGATTTTTGCCCCCATTTCTCTTCACTCTTCTTTCTGCGGACAAATAAACACCATAAACGGCAATTATTTTCATTTCGCGTTCTATATTTATTTTATTTATAAAGGGTGGTTAAATTTAAAGGGCCGATGTTGAAAGTGAACCACACCTAAACGTCAAGTTTTTTTCTGCATTTCATTCGACATTTTTCAATCTCAGATCAATTCAATTTGAACTATGGAAAGATACATAATCGAGCAACGCGTTAAAGTTATTCCGGCTTATTATGAAAACGGGCGTTCAAATCAAAATGCATATCGCGCACTTCATCTTCAGTGATAAGGCACATTTTCACCTCAGGGGAATTGCCGCATTTGGGTGAATGATAATCCAAGAGTGATTGTCGAAAAACTAATGCGCTCGCAAAGAGTGACTGTTTGGTGCGGTTTATGGGCCGGCGGCATCATTGGGCCGTTTTTTTTTTCCAAAATGAGGCCGGTCAGGCAGTTACTGTGAATAGTGTTCGCTATCGTGAGATGATAACGAACTTTTTATGGCCCGAATTGGAAGATATGGATGTGGACGATATGTGGTTTCAACAGGACGGTGCCACTTGTCCCACAGCTAACGAAACAGTGGATATTTTGCGCGAAAAATTTGATGGCCGAATAATCTCACGTCGCGGCGATGTCAATTGGCCGCCAAGATCATGTGATTTGACAGCGTTGGACTTCTATCTTTGAGGTTATTTGAAAGAAAAGGTGTACGTCGATTAGCCAGCAACAATTCAAGAGCTAAAGGATGAGATAATTCGGCACATTAACGGCATTGAACCTTAATTAAGCGTCATCAAAAATTTGGACCATCGGATGGATGGTGTGCCGCCGAGGCCATTTGACCAATATTTTATTCCATATTTAATTGAGCCATACCAATATTATCATAATAAAGAGAAATGACAATAATTTCTTAAAAAAGTTGTATTTTATTCAAAATCAATACCGGCGCTTGAAACTTAACCACCCTTTTATACCCGGCGACGAATAGTATAAAATAAAAATCCGCAATGTGTGGCGAAATGAATTTCATCCGTGATTTAAAATAATTTCATATAGACAGTTTCTGCCGTACGAAATAAGTATGCATATTTATGCTTGTGACATAAAAGCTTTGTTATGAAACACTGAAAACTTATGTAAGTTTGTAAATTTGTCTGCCTGTTTTAAAAAGTTCATAAATAAGAATTAATTGTTGTCTTGATAAATATATGAAAAAATAGAGTGTACTCTCTCTTGCATGGACACCTAAGAGACTGAAAAATTTGTCTATTTACGGAAGGTGTCCGCTTATGATAAAAGTGTAAAAAAAGTTAATAATATTTTAAGGGAGGGTTAAATTGTTATGGGAAGGTTGTCCGCTCAAGAAAACAAAATTTAAAAAAATTCTCAAAGATTAGTCGCATCAATACTTTTGCCGACGAACTGAACTCTGTGTGCATAGAGGATGTCTAGCTTGGGGAAACCGCGCTGTAATCCCGTCTACTCTTCGAGAGTCTATTTTGGAAGCTCTTCGTGCACCACATTCTGGCATCGTCAAAGTAAATGCCGTTGTTTGAAGCTATGTTTGGTGGCCGAACATCAATACGGAAATCGAACTCGTTGTGAAGAAATGCAGTTCATATCAGCAAAATCGCAACGAGCAACCCCAAACAATAACGCACCAGTGGGAATCTGCAAAACGCCCATGGTTCCGCCTGTATGTGGATTTCGCGGATCCTTTTCGAAGCAAATTATTCTTCATACCCGTCGACTCTTACTCTAAGGGGCTTGAAGTGGCTGTCGTTAATTTAACTTCTTCAGCGGCCGCTATTAAGGGGTTAGGGGTAGTCAGAATTTTCAAAAAATCGATTTTGTTTTTTTTTGCATTTTCTTAAAGTATAATGTTTTAAAAATATTGTGTAAAAATTTGAAGTGAATCCGACAAATACTTTTCAAGTTATTCAACAATTAACAAAGGGCGCTCGGCCGCTCCGGAGCCGATAGCAAAACTTTAAATGCGTTTTTCTCAAAACTATGTTTTTCAAACTGGTGAACACTGTAACTTAAAAACCGCTACGTAGATTTCAATAAAATTTATACAGCTTTTGAAAAACATAAAAAACTTGTGCCTGATCGAAGGATTTTTTTTTTTTCAAAAATTTCGATTTTTTTTTAACAATTAACTGTTGGTTTTTCTTTCTAAAATCTGGAAAAAATTTTCTGAGGCCGCCATTTTGTTCATTTTGAAAAAAAAAAAAGCTTCGATCAGGCACAAGATTATCTATTAATAAAACTAATTTTTCTTGTCCGATTGGTTTTAGATGACTCTGCAAGGACTTGTGATGTTTACCGCAAGGGACTTCAGGAGAAACGGGCTTCACACAAACAGCGATAACTTTTGCAATTATTAATTTTTTTTTTTAAATTTTGGTGAAGTCAAGTTAAAACATGATGTTTTTATGCTATGTTTTTATTTTTGTTAAATAAATTAATTAAGTAGCAAAAAAAAATTCGTGAAAATCATCATTTTTTCGGGCCTCTGACTACCCCTAACCCCTTAAGGTATTACGTCAACTATTCGCCACGCATTGAGTACATGATGAGCTCGTGTCGGTCAACGGAACAGGTTTCACGTCTGAGGAGTTCAATAACTTTATGGAGAACAATCTAATTTGACACATTCGTTCTACGCCGTTCCAACCTTCTACAAAAGGGCATGCGGAGTGAATGGTTCAAAGTACCAAAAATCATTTGATGAAAGCAGAGCCTGTCACAAATATCGATCTCAGCCTCGCTAGATATTTGTTCAAACAACACACAACCCCGCACTCAACAACCAACCGCTCGTCTGCAGAGCTCCTTTTGTGAGCTAAAAACTTATTTCGACAAAATTCAACCTCACGAAATAGGGTACGGTAGGGTCAGCGACCCTGTCAGTATTAAACCTTTCATTTCAGGCAGTCCAGTATGGGTTCGTAATCCTTCGATTGGGCTGAGATGGATCGAGGGCCTGATAAAAAATCAGACTGAGCCTATATCTTATGAGGTTCGGTTGAACGACTCTAGGGTCATCAAACGACACCAAGACCAGCATCGTAGTCGTGTGGCATCAGAAGATTCCGACTGCGAAATACTGTCAACCGAAGACATCGAAGCCAGCACATTCCAATCATCTGATGAAGTTGATTCGAGTACTTCACGAGTCACGTCGTGAAAACTTAATCGCCACGGCCATCAATGAGTCTACAGCCTGTCGCTTCATCATCGCTAACACCAGAAATACCGCGCAGATCGAATCGCGACCGACAGGCCTCACAATTCTACTCCGCCTCAGGGTGTTAAAGGGTGTCATGTAACGCAGTTGCAATTAAAACACCGACCTGAACGCATCGTCTCCGCGGATTCCGATCAACGTAATTACGCACACATAGTTTTTATTCAATAAAGACCATCAGTTCGCATACGTAACAGTACTGAAAAAAGTTTTCGTATAATTGTTTTGTGGGATAAATCTCAAATGTCCGTCCCCTAATGGAACAACACTTCAACTCTCGACAGAAGCGAACTATCTTGGCGTCAGTCTTGACAAAACGCTTACGTAAAATTCCCATATTGAGAGAGTCAAAAGCCACAAGGGCATTCTTTGCCTGCACAAGGCTTTTTGGTAAGACATGGGGACTAAACCCTAGATGGACCTTCTGGACATTCACCACAGTTGTGAAACCCATAGTCACTTATGCATCCTTAGCATGGTGGCCCAAGGTCAAGCAAAGAAAGGCAGCAAACGAATTAAACAAACTGCATCGCCTGATATGTGTTCGTATTACAGGGGCTATGAAAACATGTCCCACGGATGCATTGGGTGTGCTCCTGAACATACCACCGCTTCCAATTCTAATTGAAAGGGAAGCTCGCTCGAGTGCCTTAAGATTAAAAGGTATATCTGAACTTAAAAGTGGGGATATGAAAGGACATTTAAAGATCCTAGAAGACTTCCTACATAGTCCCATTCTTCATAGGGATGGTATACTATCACCGAAACCAATACTCTTCAGGAACTTCCAAGTTATAATTAATAGACACACAGACTGGAGAACTCATTCTATCACTTTCAAACCTGGCTCTCAGCTATGGTTTACTGATGGGTCCAAATTGGAAAATGGTAGAACAGGGGCAGGAATCAATGGGCCTAAAATCAAAAAATCGATTCCTATGGGACTCTACCCAACAATACAACATACTTTCAGATAGCCAAGTGGCTCTAAAAGCCCTTCTATCAACAACTATCACCTCTAAATTGGTAAATGATTGCCTAAACCTTCTCAACACGTTAGGAAACCTCAACATAGTAACACTAGGCTGGATTCCGGGACATGAAGGACATAAGGGAAATGAAATGGCTGATGGCCTTGCAAAACAAGGAGCAAATATGCAACTTACTGGTCCTGAGCCTTTCAGTGGACTCACAAAAGGCCACATTAATGAATTCCTTAGGAAATGGGAAGAAAGAAAATTTGCTGCACACTGGCTAAACTGTGCCGGTCAGCGTCAAGCCAAACGCCAAACTATTCCTAAGTCCCAACAAAGGAATATCTGACAACCTTCTCTCACTAAGCAGAGTAGATCTGCGTCTTTTAACAGGAGCACTGTGCCTGAGGTATCATCTAAATAATATTGGTCTATCTGAGACCAATGTCTGCCACTTTTGCAAAATGGACATAGAAAGCTCAGAACATGTGCTTTGTGAATGTCCTGCGTTGGGACGACAGAGACTTCATCACCTTGGTGGTATCGTAGTATCTCCATGCAATCTTTGGAACAACAAACCCAAAATTGTGCTAAAATTAAAAAAAAGCCTAAAACTCTAGGGCGACAAAAATAGGCCTTTCACAATAGATCAGCTCTGATCGCAGTGCGTAATGGCCTTGTAATAATAATAATAATTGTAGGAAGTGTCCATTAGAAGAGAATACACTGTACCATATTTCTTCGAAAATATGTTTCAATTTAAAATACTGGGCACTTTTTAAAATAAATTATAACAAAATCAAAAATCTCTACATTTCGGGATAGATTTGGTATCCTGTAAATTCCAAGATCTGTAAAATTCCGAAAATTTGAAACTCTATTGTATACCTAATGCAATTGAATCATTATTTTAAAATTTGTTTGAAGTTGCTGCCGATGGGTTGTACCACTTTCATTAAAATCTTTTTTCACTCAATCAACCCAATATGAGATAGACATAAATTTGTGCTAGAGTACTAAGTATACACTTCGAATGTATAAAATCATTTCGCACTTTCGAGTTAAGGAAAATGAAATGCAGCATTAGTGAAATTATTCATAGCCACCGCCGGGTAAGATTCACACTTCAAATTGCATCAAATTAAGTCATATAACTGAACTCTCCCGTGCCAGCATTTTTTTCTACTGGGTTATATGGGAATGTACTACATGCCTGAACCACTGCATATTCATACGTACATTTTCTGGAAATATGAGCACCAACGCCAATTGCATTTTCTTTTGATTCCATCAAAATTTCGCAAAGAAATCTAGTGCAGCGAATAATAACTAGGAACAATAAAAAAAGAACACAAAAATATATTCGGTATATAAAAACTACTTTTACAGTGGCGTTTAAGTAGAAGCTGTTAGTGGAAAATAGCAAAAACACTACTCTAACTGCTCACTGAGCTTCGCAGGCCCACTACCCTGTGCACTCTGCCTGCGGACAAACAATAGCACGGCTGACTGACCGAAAATCAACGACTAAAAAC
This sequence comes from Anastrepha fraterculus, assembly GCA_037575425.1. NCBI lineage: Eukaryota > Metazoa > Arthropoda > Insecta > Diptera > Tephritidae > Anastrepha > Anastrepha fraterculus. Next base: position 9,120 of record JAYXIM010055561.1, on the reverse strand, counting down.
TTGGAACCACAAACCAATTCAAAAAGCAACAAACTACCTTCTAAAATGAAAAAAACAAAACAATCAGCTGTAGTGTGAATTGTTGCTTTGTTTTTTCAATTCGGGAATCTTTCAATCTTGGACTTGCGTTGTTATCATTGTTGAAATTGTTTTATTCTCTTTGCGTTGCTTTCGTCTATTTTGTTCGGAATGCAATTTCCGGCACTTTGCTTTGTATTATTATTGCAGCTGGCTCCTGATAGGGTATGGTCTTTCTTTTTTCGGCTAATATATGAGCATAGAGCTTTACACCAAAAAAACGGCGAGCAATTTTGCGGTGAATCTATGCAGCTTTTACAATGCAAGAGAAAATCCAAGAGAAAGTTGAGTTTGTCTGTATAAAAATGAATGTCTAAAGAAATTGCACTTTATAATGCATTGCGCCAAAGAAGTTGATAATTGAATGAAAGTGAAAAGAAAGCAAATAAATTATGTAGCGCAACGAAAAAGCTATAAAGTAATCAGCGCATTGCCGTGGCTCTTCGTTGCATTTACGATTGATTGCTTCACTTAATTTTACCCATCGCGTGTTTTTATTAAAAATTATTTTTTTTTTTATTCTTTGTACGCAGCTTGTTTTCACCGGTCAACTTCTGGTAATTACATACTGCATATTTCTCAGAAGTATGTACCGCTAGGCATAATTAACTGCCAAGTTCATTTGCAACACAAAACTTGTGGAGAAAGTTACGCGAACTACTGGGGAGTAGGGGCTGATTAATGTACAGTAGACTCGGGATAGAAGGAATTAATTTGTGCAAGGCTATTGCGTCAACCCAGACTATACCTTCAATCGAGATTGAATGAACTATGTACAAAAGTGGAATGAGAATAAATAGTGCTTGTTAAGTAGTAATGTTGTACGAGGTTGGCTTGGTTTGCTTGGCTTGCACGTGTTTCGGCGCGTCTTCGATATTTACCTCTTCAAAAAGATAGATCAAAGAACCGGTATCAAATTTTGTGTGAAAAACGAAATAAAGTGCGCGGATGTATTGCGAATGTTGACTGTGTCACACGGAGAAGCTACTTTGAACCAAAGCAACGTTTATCGGTGGTACAAAATGTTCTCAGATGGCCGATAAGATGTGAACGATGAAAAGCGTGCCAGACGCCCGAGCACTTCAACAACAGACGAAAAAATTGATGAAGCGAAGAAAATGGTATTGGCCAATCGTCGAATCACCATTAGAGAAGTTGATGAGAACCTAGATCTATCGATTGGCTTGTGTCATTCGATTTTTTTCAACGATTTGGGCATGAGACGGGTCGCCGCAAAATTCGTACCAAAACTGCTCAATTTCGACCAAAAGCAGCATCGCATGAACATTGCTAATGATATGTTGGACTCTGTCCGCGACAACCCACATTTGCTCCAGGGGGTCATAACTGGTGACGAATCGTGGATTTATAGTTATGACTTGGAAACCAAAGCTCAATCATCTCAATGGAAGCTGCCGCACGAACCAAGACCAAAAAAGAGCGCCAAGTTCGGACGTTTTTTGTAAATTTTGTCTATTTATATTCTCTGCAAATGTTGAGAGTTTATTTAGATATGTATTCTTTCTCTCTCTCTCTCTCTCTCTGTCTCTCATTCTCTCTCGGGTCTCTCCCTCTTTCTTTGTCTGCCTTGAAATTTTCACTTCTGTTATGTATACTACGCTACACGCACTTTTCATTTTTATTCTAGTACGGGACATAGATACAGTCATACTGATAAAAAATAATGTTTTTGGTTTTTGTGTTTCAGAGAAATAGAATAGCCAAAATGGACAACTCCGTCCAGGTCGAATTTATCGGGCCCTACTTCAGGGCCATTTTTTAAATTATTAAAATTAAAAAATATCTTTTTTTCATTTTTGAGTGTAAAAGAAGTTAAATACAAAGCCTAAAAAATTAAATACCGCTTTTCATTTTTTTATTGTAAAACAAAAATCCTGAAATGTCCTAAGTTTTCGAGCTCTAGACCACCGGGACCCCTTAAAACAAAACGCTATTTGGTCCTGCATTCTATGGCTCTCTCTTTTTTAATTAGTATGCCGCCTACTTATCGTTTTTAGCTACCGTACAGTGTTATGAAAGTGATTATAATATGTAAAGGGGTTTTCAATTAGCGCGGGTCGATTTTGGCGCCCTGTGGCAGCCATTTTGTTTTGGTGACATCTGTCAAATCTTTCGTTTAGTATTCAGTTGCTTATGCCAAATCATCATGGCAAGTTACACGATTGAACAGCACGTTCAAATGATAAAACTTTATTATCAAAATGAGTGTTCATTAACGCAAACGTTGCGCGCATTGCGCCCATTTTTCGGTAGACGTGGTGGCCCTTCCAATTTCTTATGGCCCATATTGAACCATATGGACCTAGATGACATGTGGTTCCAGCAGGACGGCGCTACGTGCCATTTTATTCCATTTCAACATCTACCCGCTCTTATTGAAAACCCCTTTACTATGTAGTAAACCTATACTGTTAGTTGGTGGCTTGAAGAGGAGATTCTCCAAGAATCGAATTAGCACTATTTTGTTGTCACACCCTCGCTGCTAACAAATTGTACGGGCTATTCCTTCACGCCTATGTCCAGTCTGTGCGATTGAGAAACCGTATAAGATTGTTTACGTCTATGTCAGCCAGCTCTTCGCGGTTTCCAAAAAGCGATTTACCAAGTGTTAACATCCTCGCCTTCCATATGAGAGTAATCTCTACTGTACCTCTTTCAACTCTTGTTTTAAATAAAATTTGTTTTAAATATATGTCTTAGCCATTCGTAATAGCCATCTTAAAGCATTTAAATTTAATCGGTCAGGGAAGTGGTCTTTGAACCTTACAGACGCTCCATAAATTAGAGCTAAATTCATAGTGATTACATTTGCAGCAATTGGAACAAGGCATTTTTCAACGTAGCACATTTTTACAGAAACGATATCAAGATAAATGAGTTGTACGATTTTTTTCACTTATTCACCAAAGTACTCATTTCCATAGAAACTCTCATAGTTACTGCTTATAAATGCTACCAAATTTCATAGCCTGCTATACATTTATACTTAGATAAGTAAGTAATCGCAAACAAATCCTACCTGTGACATCCGCTTGCCACTCTCCAACTCCAAGTAATCCTCTTCGACGCTGTCATCGTCTACGCCGCTACTAACCACACCCGCGTCATCATTTCCTGTCCTGCCAGCACCACCACTACCGCCGACAGCCTCCGGGTCTAAGCGTGTTGTGGCACGCAAATGTCGCCGACGTCGCTCTACTTCATTCACCAAACCAAAAGGTTCATCCTCATCACTTACTTCCACCGACATGCGACGCGATTCTGCGGCACTGCCATCTTCTTCACGCATCATCTCACCAACATGATTGGCAATTAGACGTTTGCGTGTCGTTTTCGCCTTCGCCCCCTTATACACGAATATGTGTGTGTCCTTGTCGACGGCAGCGGTGAGTGGAGTGCACGGCGAGAGTGGTGAAAAAAGACTGGTGCCATCCTCATCTATCGCTGCCGTCGCATGGGCGATATGTTGGTGGCTATTATGTGAGGGCGGCAGTCGTTGCAATGCCGCACCGGCGGCGTGTGTATGAAATGGCGGCGGACTGGCTGTGGAAGCAGTTCTAGCGCTGTCGCTTGGAAAATTGGCGTCGGCGGTGTGGCTGCTGTGGTGATGCGACTCATAGTATGGCGTTGTGGCGGAGGAATGTGGGTAATTCGCGTAGGCGCCGGGCGGATGTGTCGAGCTCGTTGAGTGCAGTGGCAGCACATTGTGGCGAGCGGTCGAACGGTAGGGCATTGAGCGGCCGAAACTGGAAGATAGGACAGGAATGAGACTTTAGTGTAAACATTTAGTTAAGAGACAAATACAACTCAAAAGAAATAAAAATTTTGTTTTTTAATTCAAGTGCTAGGCTCAGCGCCTATAAGTGTGCTTTGTTAAAATTTATGTTCATCACTTATCACTTACTTGTAACCATATTTCGGTGATTCACTCTCATTTCGACGTCGCGAAGCGGACATCATCATATTCGCCCGTTCTCCACGGCTTGCGGCCATCATATACGTCCACATGATGATGAATCATGGCATTCGGAAGCGCGCAAATGGTATAAACACTTACTTAGTTGGGCATCTGTTTGTATGTATGTAGAAAAAGATAAGCTCAACGGAAGCTGGTAGACAACTTTTTTGGTGTTTTAGTTTTTTTTTCGTTTCTTGCCAGCCAAAAACTTGTCCAGTATGCACACGCACACCAATCCGTAAAATGACGAATTGATTGATTGACTACCGACTCAAACTATTAGCACACTTTGATGTTGAGTGTTATCGAGTCGGAACGTGCATGACATTGCATGAAATACACAAAATTAGATGTTTAGGTAATTTGAACCTTCATTAGTCTCCTAATAACACAAAATGACGTTGCATTGATTTGATAAACGAGTTTTCAAGCCCTACACGTCACTGGGCTGGTTACAGTTTTTGTTACCTTTTTAATGTTTAAGCAATTTTCGCACGACTTCTTTTGCATTACTCTATTCAGCACACATTTCCTGCAGCACTATGCGCAGTTATTACCAGCGGTTGATTTTTCGAACACTATGCTTGTACCGCAATTTATTCTCGACTGTTCCCAAATGATGCTTCCGTTTCTATAAATAAATTTTGACACTGAGAACCACTCACTAATGTATTTGTATTTTGCCAAAAGATAGTTTTTCCATTTTCATTTGTATTTTGTATTCTTCCGCTGTAAGTAATTGCGTTCCTTGTTATCTGCTTATAGGCGCTGGCCCTCCACCGCTTCGTTTATCGTTCATTTCCGTGCAGCAACATGCCAGCCAGTGTCAATTACCGCAAACTAGCACTGAAATGAAAAAGAAAAAATAGCGTCAAGTTTAATAGTTAACTTTGGCAAATGTAAGCATTCTCATACACCTGCGTGCATAATAATAGCAGCGCGATATGATGCAAAGTTTTGTCTACTCTTTCTAATTTTGTAATTTTTTTGTATTTTCTTATAAAAACTGTTGTTCACACTACAATAAAAACTACATAACTCAAGGCTGCAAACTATGCATAAACTTGTAAAAATCTAAAAATTTTCATAAAAATTTCAAATTTTTTTAGTAAAAGTCCGTGTATAGTCTATTGAAACTTGATAAAATGCAAATAAATGATAATTTAAATAAATTTGACAATTCTTGTTTTTGTATTTGTCGTTTTTTTTTACATTTTCTCCATATAAAAAATGTACACCATTTTTTCTATGACAGATAAAAAGAAATTATCAAACCAATAATTTTAAACTACCATAATATTATTCTAAAATTCAATGAGCTACCAACTGAATACACAGAATTTTTCTAAAAATGTTTCTTAAAATTTTTCTTTAAAATTTTTTTTTTAATTCTTCTTAAAATTTTGTCAAAAAATTTTTTTTTAAAATGTTTCTTAAAATTTTTCCTAAAAATTGTTTCTAAAAAATTTTTTTTAAGTTTTCCTTATGTTATGTCCACCATTTTTTCTATGACAGATAAAAAGAAATTATCAAATCAATAATTTTAAACTACCATAATATTATTCCAAAATTCAATGAGCTACCAACTGAATACACAGAATTTTTCTAAACATGTTTCTTAAAATTTTTCTTTAAAATTTTTTTTTTAATTCTTCTTAAAATTTTTCCTTAAAATTTTGTCTAAAAATTTTTCTTAAAATGTTTCTTAAAATTTTTCCTAAAAATTTTTTCTAAAAAATTTTTTTTTAAGTTTTCCTTAAAATTTTGTCCATAAATTGTTATTAAAATTTTTCCTTAAAATTTCGCCTAAAAATTGTTCTTAAAATTTTTCCTCAAATTTTTCCTCAAATTTTTTAGAAATATTCTAATTAAAAAGTTAGAAACTCTTAAGGAAATTTGTTTTATTTTTTTTAGGCTTTGTACAAAATTTTAAACATTGAGTTACATACATGGTTTTTGTTGTACTACGAACTATATTTTTACACAAAATAAAAATAAATAAAAAGCTAAAGCATTGCAATATGTTGCGCTGCTATTATCGCGAACATGGGTGTATATACTACTAATTATGCGCAATGCCAATTGAGTTTAGTCACTTATTCGAACTCTTTTGTGTGAATTATAGAAATAAAATTCAAAAAGTATGTATTTGTTTTCACAAACAAGCGATTTCAAGTTCAATGATTGACTGACAATGAAATAGTGCATAGGTATAGCCTTCTGTACGAAATCGACCAACTAATCAAAACGGCGGTTGGAAGTTGCCATGAATTGCTTAACATTTACATGAACTAGTAACGCCGTTAACTTCGACGCGGTACCAGTTGGTGGTAGCAGAGGAAAAGGAAGGCCTCCTCTGTGTTGAAAAGATCAGATGGGGAAGGCCTGGGCGTCACTTGGTGTGTCCACCTGGCGGCGCTTCCCACGGGAAAGAAATGATTGGCGCGCTTTGTAAAACTCGGCTAAAATAGGTTATCGCGCCAGAAGAAGAATAGAAGTAACGCGAGTATCGCTTATGTCGCACTAGCGTAATTGATTTTTTTTTTTCATTACAATATTAGAATATTAGAATGCATTCGAACATAAAGATTTATCAGGATATTTAGTCGGAACTATAAAAACAGGAAATAATTTTGTATAAGATTTCTTATCGCATTTATGTAAACCGTACAGGTAAGTGGTATACACTCCGTGAAATAACCATAGCAAAGGCTCATATTGACAAACTTTGACAACTTATTTTCATAACTTTTCTCGATGCAAATGTAGTTTATTCACTTCCTACTCGATATAACCCGCATCACGAATACTCGAAGAAAACACCCAATACCGCAAATCAGCAAAAAAAAAACGGTGTTAAAAATCAATGGAATTTTAGAGCTACTTGAAACCTGCCAAAATTTGATGGGCCATAAAACTGCTTACCTAAAATCCTTCTACAAATTGTATCAAAAATTGTGAAATTTTTTTTGAATTCTTTAAATTTGCACGAAATTTAAAAAATGAATTTTTATGGCTTTAATAAGAGAACGATCTATATAAAGTTATTAAAATTAAATGAGAAACGAATAAAGTATCAAAATTTGCCAACACGTCCCTGTGCTAGACTCTCTTAATGCAGTGCTCGGATACACTCAAATCAGCTGAGAAATTTTACAATTTGGTCATGCGCCCATTTTTTAACACCTCCTTTTCAGTATTATAATAAAATTTGTATAGTAAACTTGCCCCAGTTTCGCACAGTACTACATCAGAGTCATCTTCAAGTATCACTTCGACTATTATAGAAAACCGTCTGGAAACCGATCAGTAGTTGTAGAGGACGATACGTTTAGATTGAGCGACTGGCGCGGCAACGAACTTTGTTTCATTATATGTATAAATTAAAATTTTTGATTAAAAACTAGCAAGCTCGATCATGCTTCGCTACCACTCAAACTTTTCTTAGCTATGCTGCAGACAATTAATTCTCATTTATTTATTTTTATTTAATTTTTTTTTTGGGGTTAAACATTATATATATACGCCAAATTAGAGCACGATTTTTGGGTTGCTATTTCATCTCAAGCTCTACTTATCTAGTCTTCTTGTGAGATACAATATTTCTCTTCATATTTTATATTTATTTGAGCTAAATCGGGCCATAAATAAGACTTTTCTGAAAATCAAAACCCCTGCGCCATCTATCGAGTGAATTTTGGAATGAAGCGTTTCCTTGCTAGCAGCTAATATATGTTTCGAGTTTGAGCCAAACCCAGCTATAAAAACGATTTTTAAAAATATCACGACCACAAAGAATTTCACTGCCGGTTAGTACATTATCCAAGCAGAGACTTTCCAACATAGCCGAAATCTAGGCAAATCATTAGCGATCCATCATCGTGATTTCGTTTATGGCGAGCTTGGCGTTGTTGCCATACATGGCGTCAATAATTGTGACAGCCATCAATACTGTACAAGTAATTTTTTTCCTCAGAAAAACTTTCGTTTTGGAACTCATTGGCTCATATCGTAAGTTTTTCAGCATAGACGTTTCAATAAATTGTATACAGGTTCTAACCCAGGACAAGATTTTACGAACTTTTCTTCTAGATATGTTGAGATCTAAAAAAGTCTTGATCTCCAGGCAAAACTGTTTTTTTTTTTTAACAGATATATGTAGAATTTCAGCGTTTACACAGTTCTTCCATATTAAAACGTCTGCCATAGCGCATGTTGTACCATTACTTATGGGGTTTTTGTAACTGAATAGAAATTCTATTCATACTATAGAAAGTATAGAGGCAATTTTTGGATTAACTTTTTGCTCAACAATAATTGATTTTAATAGCTGGACATATTCTTCCTTGCTTAGTACCACAGAATGTATTTAAAAATATATTTTTTTAAATGTAGTCCTTTTAGAAGTCAAAGTCCATATTGGTTTGAGAATTGTTTTACATATTAGGTCTTTATTGCCTAGTGGCAATGCTGATTTGTAGCCAAATAACCAGTAAAGTGAACGGAGTTTCAGCTCAAGTTATTTTCGCTTTAAAAATATATGCATTCGCCACGTGAAATGCCGGTCTAACAGAATACCTAAATATTTGGCATTATCTGTCTGAGGTATTAGGGCGTTGTTTAGAAATACAGCAGCCCCTGAGCCGTAGCGAAGCGTGAAATTAATTTGTATACATTTAGTTTCGTTAGCTTTTATACGCAACGTTTTCAACCAGGAACTAACGCTGCACAGTGGTCCCGCTGCGTAGGAAGAGCGGTCATAGGAACTTTTGGCGTGATAAATGACTTTTTAGTACGTTTTTAAGTTGATAAATGTTTTTATTTGTTAAAAAAACATTAAGACATATAAAAAGTAATATATATATAATAAGAATATATATAAGATATAATAATAATAATATATAATAAAGTAATATATAATTAATATAAAAAGTCAAAGGAAAATTAGGTACACACATTTTTTACATAAAATTTTTTTGTTCCGTTTAAGGTTTTGCATAAATCTTAAATTATAAACAGTAATAGAAAAAAACATTAAATTCCGAAAGGATGAGTTAACTTAT
>JAYXIM010055560.1:0-48505 GCA_037575425.1 Anastrepha fraterculus | reverse complement strand
AAATATTAATGGCTCACAAAAGTGCTAGAATAAGGGCAAGGAAACTATAACGGGATCAGTAAGGCTTGGTTTACATATTAAAATTTAATTAAAGTTTATTGTTATTAAAGCAATAAAAGCAATAAAAAAGTAGGCAATCGTCAGAACTGCCGACAAAAGGGAAAACATTCCCACAAAATATTTTTCTAAAAGGATGACTTTATTTTCCAAAATTTCGTTCCATATTCTCAGAATCTTTTAAACTGGCCTATAATCAAAATCTGAAGTCCTCTACAGCTGAATCACTAAAAGTTGTACATCTTGTGTAACCAAACTACACACATACATATTATTGTCGTCAGGGTCATTTGTTGTTGTTTTTTTTTCATTTTAGGTTTTCTATAAATGGTCATAACTTCTGAAGCTTTTAAGACTCCATCTCAAACAATAGTTTGTTTAACAACTAATTTTCCAGTAATTATAGCCAAATAAAAAAAAATTTGGTAATATGAAAGAAAATTTTAAAAGAGATAAAGACTTTTAAAAAATATTTTATGGGAAAAATTATGAAGACTGTTTGACTTATGACTTTTCAAAAGTCTGTCAATGTATGCCAGTTATGATGTTAATGACAAGTGACAACGCTAAAATGGATCTTCGGTCCTCAAGTGTAACAAGACTAATAAGTTGGTAATGAGAATAGTAAGAAGGTAGTGGCAGTGAAATATTTTTTGAACTTCCTCAAAACGGTTAAATTGAATTTTTGTGTAAGGCCTTCATATAAATGCTGCATACCCCAGTCTTGACAGAGATTTTAATGTGAAGGCGTTCGTAAACTCTTAACAGTTCCGGCGAATAACATCGAATACGAGCATGAAAGAATAAATTCGATGGGGCTATTATAAGTCAGCTTGGAATCAAAAACAACGCCAAAATCCTTCATTTGGTTCACAGAATGTAAGACAAAGATGGCAATTTTATAAGAAGTATGCAAAGTGTTCGTTTGCTTACTAGAAGTTACATGAAAGCATTTATTGATATTAAGCGTCAACTAGCTTTTGCGGCACCATTCACTGAGTCTATTTATGTCGGATAGACGATTTTGACTGAATCAACGTTCTCAATAGGTACAAAGCAGCGCCTATCAGCTAAGTAGGATTTAATCCAGGAGAAGAATGTTAAATGAAAAGCACAAGATGTCAATTTCAGCAGAAGCGAACTATGTGATACTCTGTCAAAAGCTTTCGAGGACTCAGTGGAGATAGTATCCACCTGAGACTTACTTTCAAAAGCAAAGAAGCAGAAATCGCTGAAAATAGCCAGATTTGTGACCGCTGATCGCTTGGCGGCGAACCCATGTTGGCTTGTAGAAACGATGTTTAACGGCAAAGGACAATTTACAATTTTGAATAATTTGGAAACTGAAGATAACTCTATGATCGGCCTATAATTACGGGCACTATTTTGCTTCTTTTAAAGACAGGGGCCACAGGCGTCAACAAATACAATCGTCAACCTGAGGCCAGAAATTTTATTTTTTTTCCTTGTTCACTCCACTCGGGACCATAGAGCCTCGACAAGACTCAGTCTTGCGTTGGTTTCGTTAATCTATCGGTGCTTAGGATCAAAGCCTTCTTACTGCTTGAAGCGCCATCTGTGTGTAAAATTTTTCTGGCGGAAGGATCGCCCAGATGGTTGAGGACTTCGCTAAATTTGGTGTGTCTGCGCTATTACCGCGATTGCCCGCTTCCTCTTGCTGGCGCCACTGGTGCAATGAGTAACTGTGTTTTTTTTTTTTTTTGCTTGTTTTAGCAGCCACAATCCACGTAATGCGCTGACTTTTTGGGCGGGAGTAAAGATTTGACGGATTAGGTTGTTGGGGTTGAGGAACTATTTTTTTTATCTTTTTAGTTTTTTTTTGTTTTTGTTTTTTATAGAAACTAGGAAAGTAGGTAAGTTTGGAAAAGTGCGAGGATCATGCTTTACTTGGGATTTGAATCCACAACTTCTGGGATTGCAGGCTAGTGCACTTACGATAGACTACCGAGGCACAAAATAATTGAAAATAAATGCTAGGTATAAACAGTTAAAAAACAAAAACTGAGAGACCATATACATCGGCTTGAGACAGATCGCTAAGATCACAAATGTCTTTACTTACATCCTCAGTTGAAATAGGTCATTAACTATTTCAGTTTAGTGTGAATTCACTGGAAGAAACAGAAAATTGCAATCAAAGTCATTGAAATTGGTGCAGAAAAGTTCGGAGAAAAGATTTGCCGAGTCCGAGACAGAATTTGCAAAATGAGCATTGTAGAACACATTAGTTGAAATTGAGCAGCAAGATTTCCTGGAGCCAATGAAACACCAGAAAGACTTCAAACTCGATATAATATTGGTGTCCAACTTATTTAGTATAGAAATTCAGTTTAACTCTTTTAAAAATTACAATTTAATTTCAAATTCTATGCATTCTAAGCCACGTCCTAGTAAGTTTAAATTTTTAGGGGAATCTTTTAATACATCCCATATGTTTTACATTGCAAGTATCGCTTAAATTTTATAAAATATCAAACCATTATTTTATTAGCTTTTAAATGATAGTTTGAAAATACACAGTTTTCTTAAGCAATTTATTTCAAAACTCATGCATAATCAACAATAAAAAAACATGTAGCTATACTTATAGAAAGTCATAAAAGCTAATATATTTATATGCGCGTATACAAATAAAATACTTGCAGCATCTAAGTTGAGTCAAAAAAATCAGTTCAGTAGTTGAAAATCATCCTCTTTACAAGGCCTTGCAAAACACTGCGGCCTTTGTGATGACAACAATGAGCATTTTTCACGTGAGCAATAATTATATTTTAAGCAGAAAATTATTAGTTGATTTACTTTTGTAATTGCCATGAGATGAATAGAGAAAAACATTACAACGAGAAGTGGAAAGTGCTCAGTGCGATCGACTGTTACAAATAACATTTTTCTCATTTTTCTAAGTTTTGTGAATACACAAAACCCAGCGGTTCTGTTCGTTCTATTCATTTTTGCCGAACAAAGACGCAACAGCCACAGCTGCTGTTACTGTTATGCTCTCCGCTAAAGCAAATTACTGCTAAACTGCACATCAATTTACTTTAAAACGCGCCTAAAGGAGTTTTCACTTCAAGAAATATTTCTTATATTTTTTTATTTTTATTTTAATTAAATTTTATTTTTTAATAAATAATGTCTACACCTGGTCAACTTTAGAGATTCTCAAAGCAAAGAATTAAGAACCGAACGCTTTACACCGAATGCCGAAAAATTTGATTAGCTCATGGCCATAGTACACTATGCCCGAAGAAAAGACTTGGAAAGTTTTTCACGAATATCCCAAATTATCAATAATTTACAATAAGAAAGAACTTTTGTATTTAATTATTATTAAAAATTATTTCATAATAATTATATACAGTGAATTCCATTGCTGAACAAAGGCAAAACAGCTAATAATAATAATTATTATTAAAAATAACAATTAAAAAGTTAAATTAACCAAAACTGGCCTATATATATGCCCAAATATGATAATATATAATAAAATAAACAATTGATTACAAAACAATTTATTGATGAAATAAATTGATGACATCTCATTTTTAATAAGCTATTTCCCATAACTATGAACTAAAAAAATAATTATCGAAAGCTGCGCATGGACAAAAAAAAATACTGTAAAAATTAAATTTTTTTGTCCAGATGTCTATGTCCTTGCACATGCACATATTGAAAATAAATTGATATTTGCCTTCATGTAATTTATTAGCAGATTATTATGTGCGCTGTGAGCCTTGAGCATAATCGCAAGCAAATTGTGTTTATCATTGTCAAATATTTTTATATCAATCACTTCATGGTCTTGTTTATGTTTAGTAACTTTCAGATTTTTATACTCCGATAAACTTTTATTGATGAATGTGAAATGATTACGTTAGTGTCATTCAACGACACTGAAATTAAACAGATATTAGGTTTAGGCGTAGATACAGATATATTCATACTTATATCCAAAAACATGGATATTCTGTTTTTTTTTTCAGTTTTGTTATTTTTTGTCCCCTCAGGCTGGCGACTTTTTTGCGTTGTCATTAAAAATATGCCACGCGCTGGTGCATTGGCTGATAATCGAATCGTTATGCTGTTCAATAATTTCAGGATAATTTTCTAAGGGCGAAACGGAAGGGTTTAGAGGGAAATTATTAGCGCCATATAGTAACATCTTTTCCTAATTAAAAAAAGAGGTTGTCTGTAAAGTCGGTTTACTGACGATAGTTTAAGGTGACAATGTCATAAGAAAATATTGATGGAATGGTTGCAATTTTCAAAACAAAATTTTAATTTTATTTGTTTGATAGATATTTTGTATGGATATAGAGGAGGAGGTAAATGGAATTCCAAGGGAATAGGTCAAATTACATTTACACAAACGTGAAAAATGACGAAACATTTATCAAATTCATGAAAGATATGTTCAATTTCGATTGTGAATCAGGTGTTAATAAGTCAACAACACTAAGAGGCACCATCATCGTCCTATTCTCAACAGAGAAATGGTTCATTACCATGCACACAGGAAGAAGGCATATGCAAATACAAGCATGTGAATTTATATACCTACATATGCGCATATACATACATATATATGCTCACTCAAGTAGGACAGAGGCAGATGTCGAACGTTGCCGAACGCGGGGGCCGATTGTGCTTTTTGTCGTTCGGTCCGAGCTCTCGCTTGCAGTTCATTCAAGGTAACGACAATGAGCAAGGTAACGATAAATGAGCAAGGTAACGACAAATGAGCAAGGTAACGACACATTTTTTCGTGCGTGAAGCCGGCTAAATCGAATTATAAGACGTTATCACGTCAAAAATATGTTTAGAATAATTAATTCTATCATTCCACTGAGCGCAGTTCGAAAAGTGGAAAAACATTTAAAATACTTATCTGAGCGAACTACTTCGCTTGGTCATACATAAAAAATATATGTAAAATTTCAAGAGAAATATTTTTTTACATACTTTAACCCATTAGCTCTCTTCAAAGACGCTCGTGGGAGATGTTCGAAACGCAAAACATTTGTAACATCGCTAGAGGGTTAAAATGTCGTCGAAAATTATTCCTCGGAAAATTTCACTGTAAGTCTTTTCAGAAAAAATTTGCATAAAAATACCGAAAAAGTCCACAGAAACTATAATAAAAAGTTAAAAAAAGCAATATATAAATAGCAAAAGCAGACTTCTGCATACATACAGTCTGTGTCAGAAAAAAATGAACCGCGATTACAATTTGTTTACATGAAAGTATATACAAAACTACGAGTCGCAATTACTCAATAAACCGTGCAGTTTTCTTCGCTGTCGAGTATAGCCTGGCATTTTCTTCATGGTTTGAACCAGCTTTTCTGCGTAGCTCACCGACAAACAAGACTAGATTTTGCAAACTTGACGCACGAATTGCTTTAAATCATGGACTGCCTTCCGGCAAGATGCGTTTTCATAGTTTCCCACACATTTTCAATGGGGTTGGCGTCTGGGAACTGGAAAGGACAGTACATTACTGTGACGCTATTTTCTTGTTTTGTTGTTGTGTTTTTTTGATAGCAGTGGTTTTGATGATATGCGGCGGTAGGGTATGTTCGCCTCCTTCAGTTAACGTTCGATGGTGTTGATACTCACCTGTTCCCTTTTTAGCAAGAACTGATCGTATTTGGCGTAGTCACAAAGAAGGGTCCCGCTTAAAAAGTTGGACAATCACTTTATCCCGCTTTTTTTGTCCTCACTTGCTTCAAACCGTGCTCGGAAAAGTCATCAACATTTTTGTACACCTCATACCACTGATTCCACATCACAATAAACTGTTTTGATTTTTTAATCGCTTTTGCAGCCGCGGCTTAAGATAATTTCGGCCTTTTCGAATGTGTGCATAAAAATACCGCCTCAGAATGCTTCGCTTACTTCTCACTCATTGTTGTTTGGTTGCATTTACGGGAAAGCTTCGAACGACCCCCTTGAGGGGGACTATTATGCAGCAAAAATCAGAATGAAATATATCTTGAAGTTGCAAGAAAAAAACGCGGTTCCTTTCTTCTGACACAGACTGTAAATTATTGCAGTGATACGAGAAAATATTTTCTGGTATAAACATCTAAATGAAATAGGTTCAGCATACAGATTAACTTCCGATGAGAGCATTAATGGTACGCAGTGACGTACGCCTTTTGCACACAGTTTATGACAGTATTAAAGGCCAAACATACCAGAGAGCATAACGAAAAGGCACTTGCAAGTGCATCACTCATATGCAAATACTTAGACCTACATAAAAGAAGGAATGCAGATTGAAGATATCTCCATTACTTTCAAAGCACGATGTGGCCTGCTTATGTTAAATGCAAATAAATTCGGAAATGCGTCAAAAATGTGCAGCCTCTGCAATATGAACGAAGAAGTGAAGCATTTTATTGGAAGATATCCTCTTCCCGCTGAGTTTAGAAATACTTATGTAAAATGAGTAGAATTAACAGAAAAATAAATTATGAATGCATTAAATGGAAAAAACGATGAAAACGTAAGTAAAATGTTAGGTTTTCTGCATTCCACTTTACGCTATGGAAATTATTTGAAAGCGGAGTTTGACTGATTGATTATTTTATTTATATTTATATTAGGAAAATGACAGACGGCAGATTTGCATGTATTTTCAACATACACATATATATATCCATATTATAAACAAAATGAATTGTATTTTTTTTTTTTTTTTTTTTGAATTTCTGAAAATTAAATATATTTATATGACTATCATTACTAACCAATAGCAAATCAAGACTAGTTTTCCTTAATACACCACTTATTCCTTCTTTCGTAGGCACTCACGTTGCAAATGAAGCCACTACCTGTGTCAGGAGTTGAATTTTTAGGTATTAATCATTAAAAACTGTGATCACTCCTTATAAAACGGTCCTAGATTATCAGAAAATGGAGAGACTTCAAATTTCTGAAATCTTTTTCTTATAAACTCAAATCCTAAGATGTACTACACAAATAAGCCTCTCTATTTGTAGAATAGTAAATAAATATAACTTGCAGGATTAGATTGGTTCACTTTTGGAGCTATATTCAAGTTATTAAATGCACAATGATTTTGAACGAAGACAGTATGTCCACGCCATACTCTAATGCACCAACCCGAATGCTGCTCGCAGGTTTCAATATGTTTGAATTACATAAAACAAATGAACGAATTGTGTTTGGTAATCCCTAGTTGTCATTTGTACCGACTTCTGGATATGATTTCTTTTCTTATATTTTATAAGGTCCAAATTGTCAAGTTCGTTTATGTTTGAAGCCATGTTTTCATACCATAAAAAATCAACTTACTAATTCTTCTGAGCTATTTCATTTATATTTAATTTATGGAATATTAAAAAATTAAAACTAATTTAAGTTCTATTTTTATCTATCTTTATTTTTAAACAATGTAAAGTTTTCATTAAATACAAAAAAAAAAAAAAAATAATATTTTTGGTTACGTTTTTCTGAAATATGGAAAATCTCGGCTTTGGCAGTACTTAGAGGGTTTTTTTATTTTTTTTTTTTTGTGCATGAGGGGGTTAGAAATGCCTAATGCATCATCAAAGCTGCCGTGCCAGTAATGGTTTGTCCGGACAGTAAAGAACTCCCCCTCGTTTGGGACCTTCGCTTTCGCATTACTTCAGATACCTTCATTACAAAGGTCTATGCCTGTGTGCCTGCGTCCAGATCCCGCTTTTTTATCCAGAGAAGTCTTTTCGCGAAACCACTGATGATCTCCCACGCTTCCTCACTACTTAGCATCTTGTCGATTACATCTTCAGTGGTTACGTCACCGATTGCATTCTCCAGCGTTCGACGTATATGCATGTAGGGTATTCGCATTGCCCTACTTTGAACAGGTATTTCTGGAAATAGCCTTGACTGATAGCATTTGGGTTGTATCAA
The DNA here is from genome assembly GCA_037575425.1 of Anastrepha fraterculus. Classification (NCBI taxonomy): domain Eukaryota; kingdom Metazoa; phylum Arthropoda; class Insecta; order Diptera; family Tephritidae; genus Anastrepha; species Anastrepha fraterculus. The sequence goes on along the minus strand of JAYXIM010055560.1, from coordinate 40,501 downwards.
AATTGACTTCACCGAAGTTCCTGTTGCTCCATGTTTCGACATCTTTAATTACCCTAGCCGTCTATCTGCCGCGTGTTTCGTTAATCCAGCGGTCTTGCCATAGCCTTAGTGTTTCATTCCTTACTTTGCATTCAGGTTTGCTAACTCTTTCTTCCATTCCCCCTTTCTTTAATGCCCATAGCTTTTTTCTTTCAAAAGCTAGTAAGCCTGCCGGTATCGAACCGGTTATTAATTGAACAGCTGGCCCTGATATTGTGCGGTGGGCGGACACAATTCTCAAGGCTGCCGTTCGTTGTACCGATCTTAAGAGCTTGCTTCAGTGCTTTACTTTTAGGCATTTACCCTCAGTTCAGCTCTGTATAAGAGAACGGAGAACGTGGTAGCCTTCATTATTTCCCATTTCGTTTGGGTTGTACCCATGCCTAGAGCGGTTCGATCCGAAAAGTGTGGCGTTATACTAATAATACAGCCTCGAATGCTGGACTCAAGGCTCGATAGACTTAGAGTCGCATAGTTACGACGGTTAACTGACGATGATGAACGCCCGCCGTGGCATGAGCCAATCGTCATGCTTCTCCTAGTGCCTTCTTGGTGGAACCTTTAAAATCGCCCTATACAGAGGGGTATTGACGATAACGGTCCCCGTTTCTTCATTTCAATCTTTGTGGATGTATGGATGCTTGATCGAATTTTTGTGAATTCTATTCACTCCAAGAATAACAAATTTGGTCAACTACATAGCGATCGATTCAAAAATTGATATTCGTAAGAAAAAATGCGGATGGAAATCTGGCTCCATTTACAACTGGATCAGGATTTCGAGAATTTATTTTTATGTGAGCTACCAGTCGATTATATTGTAAAAGAAATCAATACTACAGAATAGTACTAAGCTACTCCGTCAGAAACACTAGGCAAAGTCACTAAGGAAAAACAGATTCAAGAAGGGATTTTTTAGTACGACAATGCGGCCATTGATTAATGCGACCAATCTGATGGCTGCTCTATACAACAAGTAGATAAGTAACCAGATAAGTAACCACTATACTGATGACTATGATTTAGTGCATTCAGATAATTTTGTTTTTGTTTAGAAACGAAATTCTATAAAAATAAAATTTCTTATGACGAAATGAAATCGCCTATATAAAATATTTTATGACAGATTTGAGAATAATAATTTATTATTTTGAATTAAATTCTACCACTTTTGGACTCCCTTTGCAAATAAAGGCTTTCTATATCCAAAGATGAGATAAGCGGCTTTTGGAATTATATCAAAATAATATGAGGTCCCACACTTTTTTTCAATAATTTTGTCTATTGCCAAGTGTTGCTAATATTTTTAAATCTTTTATTTATTTAATACATTTTTTTCACTCTCCCTCTCTGCCAACCAAAAGGCCGATGAGTAAGCCACCAGTCATTCCAACAGTTAATAATTTCTCTAAGAAAGCTCACGTAATCTGTCACTCCGCCCATTAGTCACTGAGTCAGTCAAATGGCTTAGTGATGCAACTCACCAAACAGTTTCTAGTTTTGTTTTCCCAATACTCTTATTACTAAATCCCAGCATCCCTTCCCATCAGCAACTTTGTCTTGATTGTCTGTCCATATAACTGTTACACATTTTTCACTGTCTGATTCGCTCTTTCTCCCATTTTTCTCAACACAATAGTTTCATTCTTTCAGCATTTGCCGATACTTTGAAATCTCTATAAAAGGGTAAGTACAGACGTAATACTTTGCTGTTCATCCTGAAGTCAATGAATTCGAGGAGTAGGTAAATGTAGTGAGAAAGAGTGCCGGTGAAAGTTAAAGGTAAAGTGCATGTGTGTGACGTTGATTGAACGGAAGGTCAGAGCTTTGATGTGAACGGTTTGAGGTTGTAGGTTGTGAGAAAGGAAATCAATGGGGAAAATATGATTGGTTCTTCCTTCGCTTATAACTTTACCAACCCACTAGTATTTGCAATGCATGGAAGAAATCAATTTACTAAGATTTAAGTTATTTTACACTAAATTTTAAAACCATGGTTTAAAATGAAGTACTTTTTGGCTTTTGCAGTTGTAAAGTGATACCATTGCTGCTGTTGTTGCTTTTCTAATTACAACCTTCCAAATTTTATGAAAGCATCATTCAAAAAGCTGTTACCGCAAAAGCCAATGAATACACAGAATATTTACATGAATTGCTAGTTAATTGCCATCTCCTTCTTCTTAATTGGCGCGATAACCGCTTACGCGATTTTGCCATTTAGTATCGTAAATTTATTTCTGTTTCTTTTTGGGTAATAAAATTGAGTGTACAAATTTATGACCTACATTAAATGAGCTTTTTTTTATTTCAAAGCACTCACCCTTTTAATAATTATCAAATTGAGAGCGTGGACACTTTATCATATCATATTTAGACAGTTCCTAGCCACTGAAGGTAGTGCTAACTTAGTCGCTACCGCCTGAATAAGCAAAGCAAAAGACGCGTTCACACAACTTCGTTCCATATGGTCATCGAGTGTCTTCAGCGTGACACAAAACTCCGAATTTTCAAAGTCAAACGTATTGTCGATGCTCTGGTGTGTCTCAGAAACCTGGCTTACAAACATATGGATTGTGAACAAAATACAAAGCTACGTAAACAGATGCGTGGTCAGGATATTGAAGATATGGTAGCCCACTACCGACGAGCTGCACGAGACGTGCAACATTCAATCGATAGCTGACTTGATAAAGCTAAGAAAGTGAAGGCGCATTGGCCATACGCTTTGCAAAGATACAAGTGAAATTTGTCGCCAAATCCTGGAGTGGAACCCACAAGGTGCTCGCAGGGTTGATCGCCCAAAAATGTCATGGAGGAGAATGGTACAGAAAAAAGTAGAAGAGTCCGGAAAGATGTGGAACGAATTGAAGCTAGCTACTGGTTAAGAACAGAACAAAATAGAGCCCTATGCTCCAATGGGGGAAACAGGAACTGATGATGATGATGACTCACCCCCAGTTCTTCCAAGCGACTAATTTTGTCAAAATTATTTTCAGCCAAGAATACGAAATTCTAAATTTCTCTATTTCAGCGCTGTTGATCACCATTAGTTATTTTTCTTTCAATTTTATCACAAAAAAGGCTTACTTGTATATAAAATATATGTCAATTTAGTCTCCACTGTGACAATTTTTCGCAACATGCAAATGTTTGCATGCAATTTTTTCAAGCGATTCAACCAGTTCACGACTTTCGTTTTTAGTAGTTGCAACGAAGCAAAATCTTTACAAATATTATTTGAATATTGAATATTGAATTCAACCTGATTTCACCTGTATTAATACCGTGAGAATAATTTTTGAGCAAAGCAATGAGTTTGCACTGTTTTCATTGACTTAAAAAAGTCCTCTGAATGCCGCAAAAAATAATAAAAGTTGTTAAAGCAATGCTCCTCACTACGAATGCCAAATCTTATACATAAAAAAACTGTCAGACACATGTGAAGTTTCTACTGGTCGCCCAGGTGGCGTCTTGTCACCTAAATTTTTCATTCTTGCTTTAGACGATGTAATCCAATCCACAATCAGTTACCGACAGGGTATATAATGTACGCCCTTTACGCAATTGGACTGCATCGTAGAGTATGCTAACGATGAATATCTAATAAGATACAAATCTTAGAGAGTTGTTTAAGCAAACATGCAAAGTGCGCTGGCCTGATGACAAACAGTGTTATATTACGGTTCGGAAACCTGGAAGTGCTCAACATCTATTGACCATAAGATCCATGTCTTTTTAAGCAAGTGCTTCTGGCAAGTTACAAAAATATGGTGGCCTGTTCGCTCCATAAATGAAGAGCTCTGGGATCGAGCCACTCAAGAATAAGAAAACAATGAAATCAAGAAGCGGAAATGGCAATGGATAGAACACACACTTTGCAAAGGGAAAATTTCGGAGAAACTTTCAAGTACTAAGGTGGAACTCGCAGGATTCCGTCGACAAGTGCCCCTGCTAAAACGTGGCAAAGAACTATCGAAAGCGAGCTGAATGGCAATGGGTATGCGTGGACTACAATATGTAGAGAAGCAAACAACAAAGATAGATTTATAGGGATTGTCAAGGCCCTATTCTCCGTTGGGAGAAAAGGATGGCAGTAGGTAGTAGTAACCTACTACTTAAGCAAGAAGATGTGCCCTGATAGGGCACAAATACTTAAGTATTGCTTTTAAGTGCCCACCAGAGTCTGTAATAGCTTTCCATCAGCAAGCGCGGTCACAAGTAAGCTGATCGCTATATGAAAGTGTTCTTATTGAAACCCTCAGAACTGAGGCAACGATTACATAAAATGATTTGCACGACTTTTTTGATTTATCTGGTTATCCGTTAGAAACCAAAATGTAAAAAATCAACATAATTTTTGAGAGATTCAAAATGAACTTTTTATTATACTAAGATTTAAAGCAACGAAACTTCACACCAAAAATTGTTCTATAAATTCTAATTAAAAGCCATATAATTGTGATGAAAAAAAGTTCGCGCTTTCCAGCAAAAACAAAAAAAGAATTAAAAATCAATTAGCTCTAAAAGAGCGTACTCGAAAATCGTCTAAAAATTCTGTTAACGAGTTTTAGAGTTTCGTGGAAATTTTTGGAATTTTTCTTAAATTTGCGAAGCACTTTAAACTTGTATTTATTTATTTTTTATGTTACAATGAACTATATTTGCACATGGGAAAGAAATAAATTATTAATACTTAGCAAAAAGCTCCTGCGCTACAGTTTTTTAACGCAGTGTGGGTATATATATACATAGTTGTACAATACAAAAATAAAGGAATCCAATTAAATGCCACCAAAAAAAAAATTTAACTCCATTAGCGGAATCCATCTTAAAAATACTAATCCTTCTCAAAGACATTACATATACACACGTAGATACGCGTACAAATGTATTCAAACCAGAAGATGCTAGACACGGCGTATGCGTAACCTAAGCAAATAAGCACACGGACTTCAATGCACCCACATTCACATCGTCTTTGTGTACCCATGTGGCTTATCCATTTGCCTTTACTATATTTGCATTGCAAAGCAATTTAAATTTAAATTAAATGTAAATCGTGAAATAAGTTTTCAGAAAAATTTTTATATTGCATTAGCGACAAGTGAGATAAATTGTTGAGTTACTTTAATAAACAAAAAAGCCAAAACTGCGCTTATGTGCACCACACATAGCTACATTGCAACTAGACACTAACAAATAAACGCTTTCAGTTGCAAAGGGAACTTTAAAATATTCATACAAATTTGAAAAGATGCGGAGAGGATTGAAAACCTCAGAAGAATATTCGCGATCAATTACGCGTGTGACCTCATTTACTGCAGCTCATTTCGCAATTTTTCTTCATTCCCCAAATCCAGTGAGCGGTTGTGCACTCAAACTGTCACTAACACGCGCTCACAAATACATACACACCCACACATTGTTTACCCTTTTTCACTTTCGCTTGACTTAGAGTTCGCTCAAATAAGTTTATACGCTTAAGTAATTACACAGAATTTTGCTGTTACTTCTTACACAGTTGATACCAAAAGAGAGCAGACTAGCCTTGGGAAAGTATTTTTTTTTTTTGTTTTTGTATTATGCTTTGCAGTTCAGTCATATTTTTTGCTGCAGGGAGGTTAGATGTTTGGTAAATCGATTGTGCTATTTTTTTTTTTTTAATTTACTTAAAACTCCTTCAACCCAACTGTACAAAATTGCCAGACATCTGCCCTTTCAGGTTTGGTATTAAGCAAATCCCCTTTTCCGTTCGCATTGCCATATCCTAGCTGACCATTTTTTATATGACCCTCTTCAATGTCTTTCAACACTTTGTTTTAAATTTATCAACTTAAATACTTGTTTACATATGTAATGTAATAATAATAAATACTGACAGTATATTTGATCTAAATTAAATGTGACACACTATTATGCCACAAATACCCCTATATCCTTTTCACATATTTCGTGAATGTGCGTATATTTGGTTCCGCTTGAAGATGGGTAAATATGTCAGCACCCTTATGCGACTCATTAAGTAGCACACAAACATAGTGCGTGCCAAATCGCAAATTTGTATAAGCAAATTGGTTATAGTGTCATACATTTTCCACATAATTTATTGTTTAACACTGTCATCGATGTGAGATAATTGCCAAGAAACTCATTCATCAAATTACAAAACCACAGCAAATTTAAATTTGACAAGCAATCGAGCGCTTGCAGCCAGCAGCTCAACGAAGAGTGTGTGCATGAAGGAATGAAGCGAGTGTGCAAACGAAATATTCAATAAGTAACGGGTATTCAATAAGGGCATAGCATAACTCTTACAGGGATCAATCAGGGAAATTTCGGGCATGATAAAGAATTCAATGTTTTCTTTTTTTGTGAAATTAAAAAAATCATTTTATTATATTTTTTCTTTTTAGTTTTTTAGTTTTTAAATAATTTACTATTAGAAAAACTTCTATGCTTATCAGAAAACGTTTTCACACATCAATCAATTCGGAAAACTGTCGGAAAAATTATAAAAAACAAATTGTTACTTTATAGAAGGCTCTAGATACCCGACTATCGGGCAGTGAGACTAGGACGATACTTCCTCGAATTTCGTTCATTGCTCAACTGTTCCAATGTCTGTTCGAAATCTAGGAGCGTTTGGTCAATTTGAGCAACTAACAAAATGTTTGATTTTATTTATCAGCACGATGATTTGGAAAACTTAAAAAAGTGCTGAGAAAAAAGATAAAATAAGGCAAATTATTAAATTGATGAAAATATTTAAAACGAAATAGGCTGTTTTCATTGAATTTTTTTAAACGAGAGAGAGTAAATTTGATTAGGGGTCTTTTTACTATTAAGGAGGAAATACTAATTGATTTTATCATAATATTATATAATAACTAATTTATGTTATTAAATAAATAGATTTAACTTTTTTTTTATTTATTTAATTATTTAAGTTTTATTTTGGATTATGTTTTTGTTATTATTGTATATTAATTTATTTTATATCTAAATTTTTGTGTGAGCTATTACTTTTTGCTAAAGTTACTCGAAGGAACTTGCTGTACCCGATGTACGCTGAAAATTTTCAAGTGCTGAGTGTCGAACAGTTATGCGGGTACTTGTTGCTCATACGCACGGGCTGATTTGAAATGTATGAACAAAATCACGAGCTCGCATAGTGTGGAGCTCTCTCGGTGCAGCCACAAAAAACAAATATATTGATATATCCTATTCTCAGTTATCATCAAAAATATTTTCGTAAACAACTCTGGCATTCGTATGAATAGAAAAATGTGTGTCGTTAGTGGAAATTCGAGCACCGATTTTCTTAGAGAAAATTTTACGCTACTGCAATTTTTTTGTTACTTCGGCCTGTGCGTTACTTCACTAGTAGGAGAACACACAATTTGATTGAGATTTATAAACTGTAAGCATTGCATGCATTGCCTGCCTGGCAGCCGATTATTTCGTCCGACTTAAACGACTAAACATTGAGGCAAAGTATTCAGAGTTTCAATAGTGATTTTTTATGAATTTCCAAGTGCTGCCTAGTCCGGAGCCTTGCGATAAATAAAATGTACCCCTTATCTGACATTCTAATAGGTGTGCGATATTTTTACCAGTTTGGCTATTATACTTTTATTTCTGATAGAATAAAACAGCAGCAATTTAACATATATTCACTTCTGATGCTTTCCATTTTAATTCAACCGGGCTATTCAGGACATGTTCTTCGAGTTCGATGTAACTCAAATATGTTCCTCTCTGGTTAAACTAATGAGACACATATTTGTTTGTTTACCCGAAAAACAATGTTTTCAACATTTATCGGCAATTTTGTTTTTCGGGTCAAAATCGATTTTTTTAATTATAGTTATAAGAAATTTTTTTTATTGCTCATAACTTAGTCAAAAATGAACGAATTTTAATAATTCTTGATTCATTACTTACACGAGCGATTTCATGTACAAACAATAGCAAAAAAGTAGTTGAAAATTTTTTATTTTGCAAAAACACAAAAAGTGCGAAACAGGTTTTTTACTCAAAAATTCATTACTCAAAAACAACTCATTTTAGCTACTGGGCATTCAGCTCAATTGAAGTTCGAGAGGTCCTTTTGATTTGGAAAAAACAAACAAAAAAAAAATACTCTCTTTGTAATATTGAATTTCGAAAATATTTATATTTTTTTTTTTGCAAAATAAAAAATGTTCAACTTCTTTTTTGCAATTGTTTCTACATTAAGTCGCTCTTGCAAGTAATGACGATCATTTTGAACCCAAATCATTAAAATCGATTCATTTTCGACTAAGTTATGAGCGTTTAAAAAAAAATTTCTTACATAATTAAAAAAAAATCGATTCTGACCCGAAAAACAAAATTGCCGATAAATCTTGAAAAAAATGTTTTTCGGGCGAAGAAAAAAATACGTGTCTCATTATTTTGACCAGAGAGCAACATATTTGAGTTACATCGAAATCGAAGAACATGTCCCGAATAGCCCGGTTGAATTGAAATGGAAAGCATCAGACCTCAGTTTCGGCGATGACCTCTTCATTCCAGCGAAGTTTCTTACCGGCTAGTATTTTTTTACGTCTGCGAACAGCCAATAGTCGCTTGTGACTGACTTCCTTTTGATCAACAGCGAGCAAACGCGGCACCCACATTGAACAGAGCTTTCTCATAGTCAAATGCTCATGCAGTATAAAGTCAATACGCTCTTTTTATATTTTTACGATGTCAGCTACAATACGAAACTTCACTTTTCGATCATTCAAAACGACTTTGTGAATTTTTTTATTTTCTGGTATTTCCGCCTCATTTGGACGTCCACTGCATTGTGCATCATCAGTAAACCATTGTTTTATTTTTGTTTCTGAACGAGCGGAGTCCTTATAACACTTTTCAAGCCATTGCTTCGATTGTACGGTGTTTTGTCTCATCAAGAAGCAGTGTAAAAGTAAAACATTCCTTAATTTGAAAATAACAAAAATAGCGTCACTTTTAGCACAATAACTCACGAACTAATGAATAGAACATCATGAAATTTTAGCAGCTGTCTTTTTGAGGTTACTACTAATTAATGGTGAAGAAGTGAATGCAAGAAAATTAGTGCCATCTATGTGTTAGACCAGGGACTTTTGAGTCCACATATTATGTATAGCTTACAACATATGATAAGAGATATTAAGTGAGTTTGGAAGCGTAGAAAAGGTGATTTTATGACATTTTTTAATATTAACAAATATACGATTTATACGGCACCAGGAAAATAAATTACTTAGCTCAGTCTGTACGACGGCTGAACCAGTAGAATTTTTTATTTCAGCATAAACTTTTAGATCATCAGCATAGAGAAGAAAAATTTCAAAGGAAACACACGAACAGGGGGCGTACCCTGAAGTACACCAGAGATGACAAAATAGGATTTCGAAGAAACCCCATCGATAGCTGCTGTGCTGCACCTCTTTATTAAGCAGGAACGCATCCAATTAAGGAAAGTTGAATGAAATCGGTGAAATGCTAATATACTTGGCGGCCTCCGTAGCCGAATGGGTTGGTGCGTGATTACCATTCGGAATTCACAGAGAGGTCGTTGGTTCGAATTTATATATTATGTTGGGGAAAAATAAATCCGTTATTTTTGCCCAAACGGTTTAATGGTTTAAAAAGTTTTTGTTTTATGGTCGATCTTTAGCGTTGGGCGGTGCTACGACTACTAACATACCTGTCAGCTGCGATAATTTCTGTAATTTTATCAACATTATCGACATTTTCTTAAACATGAAAAACGCATGAATGGAATCGATGAAACCAAAAGTACACCTAATTAGCTGTTACAGTATCGGTGCCATAAACACCATTCACAACTTTAGATTCACAAGATTACTTACAGGTTAACATATACAAATATCCCAGGCTATGGAATGCCCATGAAGAAGTATTGCCTTCCCCAAAGCTTATTATTTTGCTAAATATCAGCTTTAAACCGCAATGACAGCCAAATTCACGCATTTCAATTCCATCCACTTTTCTCTTTCTTCTCCCGCAGTCGCCCGCCTATTGCAGCCCCTTTGAAAACTCGTTGAAATTTAATTACGTCCTCCGTTTGAGAGGATTTTATCGCTATAGATAATTGCAGGCAAGTCGTAAACAAAATACGTCAAACAGCTCGTCGGCTGATCTACCGCCTTCGTCTCCGCTAAAACTTTTACTAGGTACTTAAATCACAATTACAAGAGTAGACAAAATACGAGCGAAACAATGAAAATGTCAAGTAATTACAAACAATGTCCGCTTATTGCTTTACAAATAGAGAAACTGGGCACACCAGGCGAAACTAAATGGGAAAGTGTCCCAAGAACAATAAAAAAAAACACCAACAGTGCGAACAAAGCAAATCACTAAAGTCAACAAACAAACAAACAACAAGCACATAGTGGTGCAACAGCTGCACAGCAATTTTCCCACTTTATGTTTTTAGTTAGTTTGCTTGAGGGACAAAGGCGAATAAGTGGTTAAACATTTTAAAGTCAAGTGGTAAGTAAAGGGCAAATTTAGCACTGAATTATAATTTCAAATGTTCGAAGGACCGCTTTTTGGGGGGTGGAATTTCTGCGTAGGTTCAACGTGAGCAATTTCATGCTTTCTCAACTTCCAGAACTCAGTAGCCAGCGCTGTCGTTTGTTCCACTTGTTGCCCCGCTGGTGGCTTTCATTAAGATCTTCACTTTCATCATGCCACAGTTGGACCACCCATTTCATTGTAGCACTCACTCACTGATTTATTCATTCATTCATTTAGTTTACTATTCGCTTCAGACGTTGCTTTAATGATTTCAATAAAACTTTTGCCGCTTTTGCGACCCGACATTCTGCACAAAGTCGTGTCAAAGTGCATTCCAGAAAAAAGCGATAAAGACATTTCACAAGCAATGACACGATTTTGTGGTTTGCAAGATATATTCTTCAAGTTACTGCTATTCACTTTCTGGCAGATACGATTGAGTGTTTGCGCTGCTTTTGTCTGCCTGCTACGCTGCTGGTGAAGTAATCTGGTAGTGTTGGAATTGAAGTCGGCGTTCTCATCACTGACATCGATTACGTTGTAGAATTGCATTATTACAAGGAATTTCTGGTGATTACTTTCGTTTGCAGTAAAACACTTTTCTTTTTGTTAGCTCTCCCATTGCTTTGCATAAAACTGAGCCAATTTTACTTTGATTTGCATATCGTAATTCTTTTGTCGCTGTAATGCTTACACATTTCCATTGCTTTTACACTCGACAAAGAAAAGTAACGGTTGTTTTCGTTCAACATTCCTTGCATTGATATTTTGATGTTGGCAAAACTCGGTAAGACACTTAGTAGGATATTTCTTCATATCTCCAAATCTCTTTCAATATACAGGGCGGTCTAAATACAAGTTTCTTAGTGAATCATAGCCAGTGGCGCAATTTTTTGGAAGGAACTGAATCGCGTTCTAACCTTAAATAAGTAAACGTTGCTACTATGCTCAAGGTAGTGAAATGGATGCGCGTCTGCACTGACAGTCTGACACGCTTTGGCAAGTGTATGCAACTGTCGAAAATTTTCCAAGAATATAATTTGATCACGAAACATAATCAGACATGTTCACATTATTTTATACAGATTTCTCTTTTCGGAGGTACACTCTTAAGCTCCAGACACTCTGTGATTCAGTGAGCAGTTTACAATTACCCTTTTCCCTTAGATGGTATATGGAACTCTCAAGAGAGGTTTAAAGCAACAAGTTGCTCACCGTGGAATAAATTGCTTCGAGATCTACGAATCTGTCCAAAGTGCTACAATCCATATAAGATGAACCTTAATGCAAACCCATCATAAGCAAATCTAGAAAAACTAAGTTCTTAAAGAAAAAACCGGACAGATGGGTAGCTGAATTACTCATCAAAGTTTTCGAACGAGGCAAGTTTCATTCTTTGGTAGACGTATGTATTTATTATCCCAATAGAGTCTTCTGAGGCCCTTTGTTGCACCGAAGAAAAAAATTTCATAATATTTTTAAATTGAATTTAAATTTGATAAAAACTTTTTTTTTGGACTTTTTTTTATTTAATTTTTTTGACAAAAACATCAAAAATTTAAGATGTTATTTTTTGAACTCTCCTTTTTTAGTTTTTAAGAATAAAAATACTTTTTAAAAAAGGATATATTCGAAATTTTTTTATTTCTGGGAAATTTTAGGAATTGTTTTTTTTGTCATTTGTGAAAAACACTTCCCGTAAGAATTTTGTTTTTCCATCAATAGCTCAAATTATTCTCAGTAAATCTCGAAAGTTTCAAACTGAGAGTCCCAAAACTATTCGAGTTATATTCAATTACGTACAGTGAACAGTGAAAAATCTGTGGAAAGTACTGCTTTAACATAAACAGTCATATACAGTGTACACTCTCCTAACAGACACTTCTCTTAAACGAACGCCTCTCATAAGCGTATCCGTACATTCAGTACATGCAATAATACAAATCCTCAAGAATTGTTTAAAGTTTGGTTCTCTTGAGCGGACAACCCTTCCATATCACATTACCCTCCCATAACATTTTATTTTTTAAAAGAAACTGTTATTTGAACCACCCTTTAGTAACAACTACTTGCATTTTGTTCCTTCCGTCTTCTCTTCACTCCTTGATTTTAAGGTCTTTAATTTTACTATCAGCTTGTCAGGATTTTTTTCTTTATTTGTTTGTTGTTGTTTCAAATGTTGTTGTACCATTGACTGTTCTTGTCAATGCAATTATCAATTTGCGTCTTTTATTGTTGCTACTTTTACAACCACTGCTGATGTAAATTTTTTCATACATTTCTGCATGCTTTGTTTTTGCGCTATTTTCGTTCAATGTCTGCCTTTGCATTTTTATATTGACATTTTCCATTTGCATAATTTTTGCGTCGGACTTTTACAACTCTGTATAATTTACTTTGGCTGTTTGTGCTGGTGTATTTATTTGAAAAGATGTTAGTTGGTTATCGATTTTATTAATATATATGTAAGTCTCATTGATATCACTGGTTGAAGCTTCATGTACTTGAAATTTAAACTTTTTTATTGTCGTATTAAATAGTAGGTAAGATATACCAAGAATATTGTCACAAAGCCTTAAGTGAAATATGTAGTTCAAAAAATCTGGGGAAAACTAAGGGCACGAAAAGTTCTGTCCCTTAGGTTAAGCTTAGAGCTTTAATCCGAAGCTCTATTTTTGCAGACGGGCATTATTTGTTTAAATTTTGTATAATTCTTTCACATACGATCGTCTTGTGCCTTCTTTTTTATCACAACTTCTTTTAAATGGCAATATATTTATTCCTTTTACTCCATAGTGAAGCATAGGGCTACAACAAAACTCTTAAATCTGTCCCTGTCCAATGACATTCTTTTAATTTCATTCCAGTTCATTTCACTTAATGTTATCTCCTTCTCTAGCTGTCTTCTCCAAGTATGCGCTGGGCGTCCCCTTCTGCGTGATCCCTGTGGGTTCCATTCAATGGCTTGCCTCGTGATATCTTGTGCGGGTTTTCTGAGCGTATGGCCGATCCAGTTCCACTTTCTTTTCAGAATATTTGTTTTGATGAGCGTATGGTTCGTCAGCTCCCACAGTCTGTCGTTGGATATAGTTTCTGGCCACCTTATCTTTAGTATACGTCTAAGGCAGCGATTTGTAAAAGATTGCATGCGTTGTATTAGCCGTGGCGCAGCATTCCATGTTTCACATCCGTATAGTAAAACGGATATGACGTTGGAAGTAAATATTTTTAGTTTGGTTCCACGCGACAAGAATGAGGAGCTCCAGATGTTTTTCAATTGACCGAATGCTTGCAGCGACTTATTTATTCTGTTTTCGATGTCTTCCGCACAGCCGCCAGAGGTTGAGATAATGCATCCTAGGTAGCAGAAACTTTGAACTTCCTCTAAAGGTGTTGAGTTTAGTAGGAATGGGCGCGTGTTGTTTGCATTTATGCGCATGGCCTTGGTTTTAGAGACATTGATGTTGAGTCCCACTTTCGATGCCAGTGTCGATATCGATTTGAGTTTTCGTGCCATGTCGTCGTAGTTGTGCGCAAGGATGCAAATATCGTCGGCGTAATCGAGGTCGTTTAAGGATCCACGAAGACCCCATGTGATGCCTCTCTGATTAGCAAAAGCCTGACCTAAAATGGCGTCAAGGACAATGTTAAAGAGAGTTGGAGAGAGCGGGCAACCTTGTTTTACTCCAGCTTTAACAATTTAAATGGCAATACGTGTTGCAAATTGTCACAAAAATAGTATCTTTTTGTAAACAACTCTACGAAAAAATCCTTTACTTGCTTCTTTCTTTCATCCAACTTTTAGATAACAGAAATTCAGAGTTATTTTTATTTTTTGGCGTTTCTGTCTTAAATTAATCTATCATAAGATATTTTGACAACGCCAAGGGAACTTTATTATGAGGGGTCCCAAGACATAGGGTTCCAAAGACTAAATTTTAAAAAAAAATTTAATGAAAACTTCAGGAGGTATTTGTGAAATATGCGAACAAAATACTTCTTGTATCATTGAAATTAGTGAAAATATGTTTTGTTAGCCTCAAAACAACTTGAATCAAAATTGAATTCCTTAAGCACGAAGGACAAAACAGATTTGTTATGGCATCCATTGCGTATTATTCCTTATTTCAAGAAGGAAAGTTCAACTATTTCTGATATTTTCATAAAACAGCAAAAAGAGAGTTTCACCTTCGTAAGTGAGATAAAAAAAATGTTTAATAGTTGGATATAACTTCTTTTATTTGATATTGTTTATAATATCACAAAGTATTATAATATTTCACACTATTTATTAAAAATGTAGTCCTCTGAAAATTTAAAAACCTTTAAAATATTAAATTGATGGGAAATAAAAAACTGGGTATGCAGCATTACTAAACAAAATCTGTAATTTCACGTGCATGTAAAATTTTTTCTTGATACTGGTCTATTTTTACCAACGGTTCTCGAAGAGAAGACATGGCTTCATTCCAACAATTTATTACTTTCTGTTGATGCTTAACTGACAGCAACAAAAGAGGTCGCTGTTTGGCTCATAAACTTACCCGCTCCGAGCGACCTATTAAGATTTACATTGGCATGAGAGCTACTATTAAATGTCTACCATCGATTGGCAGCTCGTCGAAGTACGTCAACAAATATAAGAAATTGTTGCACCCAATACTACACTTGTGGGTTATGGGCCTCTGGGCATAGGTACATCCCTGGATACGCACACTTTCGATTAACCACTAAAAAAATTTACATAATTGTTCGTTTATTCTATCTTAAGGATTGGATTCTTTAAGCCACTTGTAAGAATCGACTTAAGTCACTTTTCATCATAGAAGCAAATACCAGATTGGATACGCAACTTATCTCTCGTGGTAAAGCAAATGGACGAAAAATCGTGAAAAGAGTAGATGTCGTTATTGTATAGGTAATTACATCATAATCGTTACTCCATCAGCTTGGAAATAGATGCAATAGCAGCACACTGTCTAATGGATGATCATACTCAAGAGGAAGGGGTTTCTAAACAGCGAAATGATCGGATGCGTTATATAAGTAGGACTACAACTTCTACGCTCTGACCAATGGAAATGTCAATGGTTGTACGGGTTAGACTAAACTCTTTATGCACTGCGACCTGATTGATCTATAGTGGGCCCCTAAGTGCATAATTTTAATTATTTAGTATTGTACGAATTCGAGCCAGCTCCTTAGGAGGGAGCCTTGGTAAATCTTCATCCTCCAGTAGGTACGAGCTCAGCATTATGTGTTTCCTAAGACCTAATGCTTCACAATTCGTGATTAACTGCTCCGTGGACCTCTCTTCATCGCAGCAGAACCTGCATAAACTAGTGTTAGATAGTCAGTCCCATTGTACTGAAGGGTTTATTGCAGGCAAAATGGACTGTAAGTGCTCCACAGGGTAATCTGAGGGCCTTTTGACCAAGGGTTAGAACAGATTTTGCTCTGTGGGTATTAACTTTTTCTAGTGATTAAAGCCGTTTGTGTCATTCTAGTATTTCTTGGTTTTATTTGGATCCGTCTCTGGCCAAAGTGTTAGTGAGTAAACACCGTAAATACTTTTTCAAACGCTTAGCAGACCGAAATTCAGCAATTATTCGGTAACTCTTTTTATTTAAAGAACTGAATTTTTGTTTTTCTGTGTTAATATCAACCAAGTAACTACCTATGTAAGCCTTCATAAATTCCCTAAGTTGACAGCCGCTCACCACACCTAACTTTACCCACTCTTTTGTTATATTTTCATTAAATGCGTACCAGCAATTTCCGACGGAAGCATATCCATAGGTACTCGTTTAACAATATTGGTGTATAGATAAGTGTTAATTTCCTCCCCATCCAAAATGTGATTTGATGATACCAGCAAAAGGTATTCCTCAAGTATAGATATACAATTTCAGAGAGATAAAAATTTCCCGCAGTCATTACCCTTTCTCCTTCTATTGGAGTTTCAAGTATGAACCAATTATTTGCTTTTTAAATTAAAACTCCTCTCACGACTTTTGCTAGCAATAGAAAACTTTTCAATTAATGCAGAAAGCTATGCAATAGCACTAAATGTAATTAAACTAAAAGGCGTAGAAACAAAAAAACGGAAAAATTAAATAAAATGCAAAACTTAATTTCATTCAGAACTATGCCCAGTTCTCCCAACAAGCACCACTGTGACAAGCCAAACTAACGCAAACGTGTTAAAAATCCATTAAAAATGTATAACAAAATAAATTTAGTATGAACCCAAAGTCAAGCACAGCAAAAGGACGCACACAGCTAAAACACACATACACTCAAACTTTTACAACTACTGAGCGCGCTAACCAACGAGAGTAGGGTAGGTAGGACACAGTTAGGCAATGACAGCAGTTACAACAACTTCTCACTCGTGTTAAACACTAAACTAGCAGAGAAACATTTGAACGAGAGTACCCAACAACAAAGTATCCTATGTTACCCAACAGTTTTATAGCCTCTAAGACTATTCTACATACAAGTCCATAATTGTGTGGGAATGTGTCTGCATTGACGCCGAGTGACCACAAATTTATATGACTGCAGTTTGCTATTGCCGTAGGTAGTAGTCGGTTCAAGTATATAGAAGAACTCAAAAGTAGAAAAAAAAGAAAGCATGTGTAGAAATCTATGTATGTATGTGTTATGTGTTGTAAATAGTTTGTGGCTGGCTTTCAGCGTTGACAAAATAATGAAAACTTGCCAGTAATAAAATGTTTAAATGGCATTTTGATGCTGGTGAGCCTTGGAAAACCTTTGAAAAAGCTGCTACTAAAACCATTTCACAGAATCTTTTTATTTTCTGCAACGAAATTGAGTATTTAAACTTTTTACAAAGAACACTACTAAAATTGAGTTGAATATATTCATACATCCTCGTGTAACGTTTAGTATTTTTCCCTTATTTATTAAGTGCGCAACTAAGTTCTCGCTGTTTTTTTTTATGAAAATACAAATTTATTCTGAAAAAATGGTTGCAAGTAAATCATTGAAAGTATTGCCCATCGCTGGCTCCTACTTTTTCCCATCTTTCTGGAAGATCACGTATACCGTCGCGATAAAACTGTCATCTTTTGAGGCTATCTATGGATCAAGCCATTTTTTGATGTCTTCATATGAATGGAACTGCTGGTCAGCTAGACCATGGGCCATCGATCGGAACAGGTGATAATCGGACGGCGCAATATCTGGAGAATATGGCGGGTGGGGTAGGATTTCCCATTTCAGTGTTTCCCCAGTAGGTTTTAACGGGTTTGGCAACGTGAGGCCGAGCGTTGTCATGATGTAGAATCATTTTTTCGTGCCTCTCCGCGTTTTGCCGCCGTTTCTCGCGCAGTCTCGGCTCAATCGCACCAATTGAAATCGATACCGATTCCCAGTGATGGTTTCGCTTGGTTTTAACAGTTTATAATAAATAACACCAATACATAGCATAACCTTCGCAGCGTGAATATTCGGCCGAGGCGAGGACGTAGAAGCATGACAGGGCAGTCCCAATGACTTTTTTTGTCTTTGGATTGCTGTAATCAATCCATTTTTCATCACCCGTCACGATGCGATGAAGAACCCCCTTCCTTTTGCCGCCGGAACAGTTGTTCACATGCGAAAAAACGACGTTCAACATCGCTTGGTTTTAACTCATAAGGAAGCCAAGTCCTGTTTCTGAATCATTCCCAAAGCATGCAATTGCCTGGAAATGGATTGGCGGGTAACTCCTAATACTGAAGCAAGGTCTTCTTGAATCGACGGAACCAATCTCGGCACGTTGTTTCACTTAACACAGGATCTCCCATCTTTTCACATAATCAAAAGTATGATAGTGATACTAAAACAAAATCACTAATGTGTCGAAGCAGTTTGTTTGCCATATGTCTAAGCTTGGTTAATTACATTCAGGTTTTGTTAGAATCGACTAGCACAAACAGCGAGAACTTAGTTGCGCACCTAGGAGCCGGCTTATACTACATAGCAAAGTTAAGATCAAGCTCCAACTGGTACCACTAGGACCAATAGGGCTATGTGATGAGTTTCAGCCAGCCAAGTCAACCTTGCCTAACCAAGTTATAATGAAAAAACGATTTCAACAGTCAGTGCTGAAATCCTTTCAACATTAGCTGGAAATACGAGAGTGAACTTTTACAACTTTTTTTAGAGTCCATTCTAACATTTAAACATTTTGAATTATTGCTTACTTCCAAATTACCTACATTTTGAAAGTTTTACTTGTTGATATCGGGGAAAAGAGAAGAGAGAAGGATAAGATACGTGAACTCTCCTCAAATTATGGGGTTACACCAGGCGAAGTCTTTACTGGAATATAATGAAAGAAAGTTCAGGCAACTCATAATCCCCTTAAGGGCAAACTAAAAATGCTCAAACACAATTGCGGGGCCATCTGCACAGGACTGACATATGGTCCACTGACTCCTGTCATTCTTGCGACCAGTCCCCAGAGACTCCAGCACACATCTTTCTCGAATATGGTGTTATAGTACGAGGAAAGAGGAGGTATATCGAGCGAAAACATCCGCTTACGGCAACTCAGCTCTATCGTAGGTTTATTAACTGAACTGATTTTGGTTGCCTGTGTCGAGTAGAGAGCAGAAAAGACCGTAAGGTCGGAATGCAAACCTCATTTCCATTCGTTCAACACCTATCACAGCTCAAGTGAACTGGTTGTCCATGCAAGGACTCATCTGCCCGAAAAAATGCTAATATACCCACGTTCAAAATATGATGAAACCGCATCGGAAAAGGGATTTTTAATAAAACGTTTTGTAACTAAAAGCTTACAAATATCTTGAATATGGCTCAAATCATATCATGTAAAACACTTTCAAACTATTTGATTTCGGCTCTAACTGAGCGCGTTATTTCTTGCTAAATCAATAGTTATAATTCAAAATAGCACTACGCGCCATCTAGAAATAGCTCACCAAAATGCCTTTATTTCCAGTGCATAGGTCACGCATCAAATACTTTCAGATCTTCAAAGTCGACTGGGTAGCAAGCGGATCTCGGTCTAAATTGTGTGTATAATATTTAAAATACGGTAGACATGGCTGGTTAAGTTTATGTGCAGCTACCACTAACCGTATGCCTACTTTGGGTGGAACAGACTTTGCACGAAATGACGATTTGTGACCGTCCGGAGGCGACATAATATTATCATTGTAAGCCACTCCATTTTCTAGAACAATACCTAGTCGAAGAAAACGAATGAGAGGAAAAACTTCACCTGAGAGATATAAGCGTCACCTACATACCCACCTAGAAATTACTATATAAGCACCACACATTGACACGTTTTGACTATCTATATATTTATTTATTATTTTTTTTTTAATAAACTTGTAATGGAAATATAATTCATTTTTCTTTTCCAAGTTTCAGTATTCGACCAAATTAACAAAAAAAATGATTAAAATTTTAAGAATTGTAATACAATTTCTAATTTTTTTTTTTGTTTTTTGGTTACGCAGCCTTATAGCTCATTAAATTGTAATATACATAATAAAATGCAATTTTCAAGTGGTTCGAAATTGTATTTGTTTTAATTTTTTTTTTGTTTTTTTGCTGACGGTTTCGAATGTTTTTTCCACATAAAAAACAATTTCGAATACTCGTTATAAGGAGAAAATGCACAAGACCGCTGAAAAAAAAAAGAAAAAATTGCCACAAATCACAGCGATTTTTATGCTACTTCAAACTTGCACTTTAACAATACACTCAATTACAATTCAATGGATTTTAAAACTACATACTTGAAATATTTCTGAAAATTCTGATTGAAAGGTTTACAATAAAAATAAAAAAAATTATTAAAATTAAATAAGAAAGAAATACATTTTTAAAACTTGGCAATAAGTCACTCTGCTATAGTTATTTAATGACGCGTATATTATGCTCGTATACTCAAAATTCATCAGAAACTGCAGAAGAAGTATGGCTTTAACACTTGTCATGGGCACACAGTGTTTATTTCGTGGTTTGTCGCTGGTCTTCTTGTGAAGTGAATAAAATAATGAGCCCGACAAAAGAAATATCTTCTGATTTAACAGAACTTGTGGTGAAGCACAAAAATAAAATAAATCTTGCAATAATAGCAAATTTAAATCGAGCAACTACTTAAAAACAACGAAGAGACTAACTCGTATGAAAATAAAAATCGAACCAAAGAAGCTGTTCAGAAGAGATGTAAGCTCCACGTTAAGAGAAGTCGACAAAAATCCGAGACTTTTTACTTCGATATTGACCCACCATATCGTCGAGACAACCGAAAAAAGTAGTCGTGGAAGAACTATAGTAATGCGGATATTTCAGCAGGACACTACGTAAAAAGCCTTTGATTTCTGAAAAAACCGTTGCCTTCGACTTGAGTTTGCACGGACATATATTGACAAGGGAATGGATTTCTGGTCTAAAGTTTATTTACTGATGCATTGAAGATCAATGTATTTTGAAGTGATGGCTGGGCTAAAATATGGAAAAGAAGAAATGCGGATATGGAAATGAAAAAATTTGATACCTACCGTCAGGCATGGCGAAGTTAGCGTTATGGTTTGGGGAGCTATAGCTGCATCTGGCGTTGAAAAGATGACCTTTATTTAAGGTTATATGGACCAACTATAAATATAAATCAATTTGGAACACCATTTCAGGACAACGGTAAAATGTTTGGGTCTTGTGTAAGGTTGACTGTTCCAACAAGACAATAACCCTAAGCATACTGCACTAAATATCTAATATTACGCACCCAGACAACTTAATACACCACCGCAAAGTCTGGATTTAAATCCGATAGAGCATGTTTTGGAGCTTTTAGAGAGAAAAATTTGACAAAGTATAGTAACTGACGCAAAATCGCCAAAAAACATTTAATGGACCAAGCAACCAAATAACACGGAAAGAGCTTACCCTATTAGTTGGATCAATACCATGACGCCTTCAAGCAGTTATTCACAACGGTGAGGGACATACTAAATACTAAAATTATTCAAATTATAAAGCCAGTGAAATATAATAAGTATAATAAGTTTATATTGGTTATGAGAATACGTTGGCGCCCTCGTAAAAGAGGCGACGCTGCTGATACTATGTGAGGTCTCGATCGGAGTAGTTGACATTCGTTTAAAGCGTAAAGATCCTTTTTTATCTGATGTTTACGTTCGTCCCGAAAAAACATCATTTGCGGGAAGTCATGCTTCATTATTACACTTTAAAGAAAAGTGCAGCTGAAACGTGTAGTATATTGATCAATATTTACGATATTCACGCTCCATCAAATATAATTTGTAAAAAGTGGTTTCGACGCTTCCAAAGTGGCAATTTCGACGTGAGTCATAAAGATCGCGAAGGGGCGCCGAAGAAATTCGAAAATACTCAACTGCAACAATTATTGGATAAAGACGCATTACGGACCCTTGATTATATGTCTAAAGAGTTGGATGTTGTCAGATCAACTATCGGTAAACGTTCACACGTGATGGAAATGGTCCAGAAAGCAGGTAACTGGGGGGCCACATCAACTGAAGGAGAGAGATTTAGAGCGGCGTTTGGTGACGTGTGAGATGCTTCTTGAACGGCAAAAAAGAAAAGATTTGCTGCATCGCATCGTCCCTGGCGATGAAAAATGGATTTATTATGATAACCCTAAGCGGCCAAAAAGTTGGCGGCTGCCAGGTAAATCAGGTCCATGGACAACGAAAAAAAAATGCATGATTCAAAGGATATGTTGTGCATCTGATGGGATCAGAAGGGTGTCATCTATTATGAATTCCTCAAACGATCTGAAATCATCACTGGCGAACGTTACCGACGGCAGCTAATGCGGCCGGACTGCAGAAAAGCGACCGGAATGGGACGGTAGGCATGACAAACTGATTTTACTGCATGAAAACGCCAAGGCCACACGTTGCTAAATCGATCCAGAAATATTTAGAGGGACTGAATTGGGGAATCTTGGGGAATCTGTATTCCCCAGACATTGCACCTTCGGAATACTATCTGCTCCGATCAATGCAGTCAGTCCTTATTGGAGAGTGATTCACTTCTTACGAGAGCATCGCAAACTGGCTCAATGAATGGAACAAGTTAAACGAACTTGAATTTTTCGTCAGAGGAATCCGTATCCTGTCTGAAAGATGGCGTAAAGTTGGAACTTCCAATAGCACATACTTCACATAATGTCATATATTGTTTAATTGTTTAAATAATTCGTAACTTTGGCTAAGAAAAAACAGCAACTTATTCCCATGCCCATTAAATTTAAAAATATAAGAAAATATGCTGCTGTATGCAAACTTAAGCCTTTCATATACGGTATACTGCTACTTTTAACTACTTATACATATAATCTCTATTACATTATTATACTTATTTATGAGTACTTTATTCATTGCTTATTAGCAAAAGCTAAGAATCTCCCAACGCAACGCATTGACTAACTTCTACCTATTACACTTTGGATTTGCGCTGGCGCCTACTACATTCGATTGCACCCAAAAGTCCTATCTGTGCGTAGCCTTATTTTATATGTAAAAGAAACAGAAAGTGTAAATTACACCCTTAAAGATTTATTACGTTGTTAGTGTCACTTGCGTAGGCCATAACAGACAAATATGTATGTGTGAACACATGCGCGTATGTGTAGGTATCTACGCTGCATATGTGTAGGTATGTGTATGTATGAAGAAGATAACTGCTACAGATGCCAAATATATGGGAATATACTTTTTCTACCACATACTTTATAGTGCAAGGGTACCTCAGAGAGCAGTAAGATTGAATTATATAAGACATTTTATTAACCTCGTTTGTATAGCCTTTGTTTGTTAATATTCTTTAACGATTCACACATTAGAATAAGAGAAATATACAAGAACAAATATTCAATTCAGCTCCAGCTGAAAACTTTTATTTCATTCTAATTAAAATGTTTGCAGAAAAGGAACGCATAGAGCTCTTTGAACTCTAGCTACAGCAGCTAAAACCTTGAAAAGTTTTGCAAAAGGAAACATTTCAACTAATTAGTTTAATTGCGACTACAAAGTATTGTCATTGTGGAAATTTCAAGTAATAGGCCTTTAATGAATTAAAATGAGGTTTAATAAACTTCTCTACGAAAGTAAATACATACCTGGGAATGTATAAGCAAGAAATATTTGACTTTAAGCAAAAATTTTTTGCGGGTGAAAGCAATTCAATGCATACCAGGACATATTTTTCGAATCTACAAGCAACAAAACAAGGTAGATTGCCACGGCAGTCGGTTCCAAGTTACCTAAACAATCCAGATTTATATCCAACCAAGGACTATCACTCCAGCAGAAATAGGTACAACAAAACTAAGCTGAACAAAATACAAAGAACAGCGTGTATCTTAACTACAGGAGCGCTTAGCACCAGTCCTACTGAAGCGCTCAATGTACTAACTCATCTGCTACCATTAGATTTACACATTAAAACAATAGCTACTTGCAGCGCGGTGAGACTCAGAGACATAGGAAGCTGGACAACAAGGTCGTACGGTCACAGTAAGATCCACCTACAGGGACTCTCGCTGCTCAAAAACAGATCAGACTACACAGCCCCCGACCTAAACTTCATGAAAGACTTTAAGATACGTTTTCCACCGAGAGCCGAATGGAGCAAAGAGAAGATGATTGGAAGATACGATAACGAAATCTATACCGATGGTTTTAAGATGAACTGTGGAGTGGGAGCTGACTTCCATTCGGAGCCGCTTAACCTATCCCAGTCAATTCGTCTTCCTGACTATGCCAGCGTGTTCCAGGCAGAACTGTTAGCGATCAGAGAAGCATGCAAATCACTAAAACTCTACAAGGAAATTGGTGCAAGAGTAGCTATCTTCTCAGACAGTCAAGCAGCTATAAAGGCCTTGGACCTCAACTCCATTTCATCCAAACTAGTCTTACAGTGTAGAGAGGACCTGGAATTGCTTAGTCATTGGCTTGACATCACTCTGATATGGGTTCCCGGTCACAGGAACATACGGGGTAATGAGATAGCGGATGAGCTAGCAAGAAAAGGCTCGACACTAGAAATAGCAGAGGCGGTGGCAGTTTCCACCCCAATCAACACATTAAAAGCACCCATTGCTTCACACTATCATGCTTTAGCCGAAAGAAGATGGAAGCAACTAACTACATGTATTACAACAAAAAACACATGGCCGTCATACAAAATCCAGAGGACGAATGATCTGTTAGGATGCTCTCGGCCAAACATCTCACGCATCATTGCAAGCCTTACAAGCCATTGGAAAGTTGGGAATCATGCAGCTAGATTCAATCTACCCTTCAATCCTATCTGCAGGAGCTGTCAAGCGGAAGGAGCGAAGGAAAGTCTTTTCCACTACTTATGTGAATGTCCAGGGCTAGCTAGGGCACGACTCCGCTCCTTTGGTAAGCCTTTCCTGCAGCTAATTAATGAGGTCTCAGACATCGAGATAAAGAATTTGCTGCTATACTTGGACCTCACTAAATGGATTTGACTTAGAACAAAAAAAAAATACATCATTATACGAGGACGGTGGTAGTAAAACGGTGCTGGTCACTAATTAGGATTATTTCAGTGGAAATACTCAACCACTTCAAGAACAACAACAAGACTCCAGCAGCATTCACAAGAACAACAACTCCTTCCTCTTGCACCTGTGACTATTTATTCTACGCTATAGGAAGGCCAGGGGTATGCGAAAAAAAGGGTTTCGAATAACCAATATTAAGCAAAATGCATGGAGAACTTTTCATTAACGTATTTATTTTAATAATCTGCAGTACAAATTACCTATGTATACATATATAGTACAAATTACCTTACAGACTAGACAAAAAAGTAAAGAAAAACAAGCCAAATTTGGCAACTAAAATATTAGCAATCAAAGTAAATACAACACTAACTGACTAAATTCAATTTTTTAACAAAATTAGATCCATATAAAGCGAAATCAATCAGGCTGGAATTGGATTATGAGTTATAGTATCGAAATGCAAGAGCAATAGGTGCAGTACACGCAAATTTACTCTTGAAGTAAAAAGGATACAAATTGATAATACCTTTTTGTGGAACATTAAAGCTTATCCGCTCAAGCAGATTTGGGCAGTCAGCGATACCATTAAAAACTCTGAAAATAGACGAATGTAAAATGGTAGTGCTTCTCTTATCTAACAATTTTAAGTTAATTAGCTTTAGTCGAGAATTAAAGGATGAAACAGTTGGCTCACATGGTAGGGAACGTAATGCCTGTTGAGGAAATATTTTTTAAGCGCGGAATATTCTATTAATCGAAATTTGGTTGTAAGGTCTCCAAGTGAGGACGTACTCTAAGTGAGAACGAGCAAAAGTCGTAAACAGCAGTTTATGGGTATACGCATCAGAAAATTCAAGAATACAACTTTGAAAGAATAAAATTAATGCGACCACTGAAGGAAAATTTCGTATCGAATAATACTCCAAGATTTTTAAACTCTGTTACACTTTGCAGTGCATCATTAGAAATGGTGCAGGATGTGCTAAAAATGTACTCGAAAATGTTAAATGAAAACATTTTTTAATATTCAAAGACAGACGCGACCTCATGCATCAACGATGAAGAATGTTCAAGTCCAGTTGGAGCTTTTGAGCATCCACTGAGTCTCTAATTGATGACAAAATTTTTAAATCATCTACGAACAATAAAAAATTCGAGAAGGCAAAATATTTGCTTATTTCATGTAAGTATAACTTATCTTTTTTTTTAGAATTTGTTGGACTTTATAAAATAAAAGGGCAATATAATGCTGGATATGTTTTTTCCTTACAAACTTACATATATATATATATATTACATATTACAATTCAGTGAGAAAGATGGTAAGTATGTTGGGTTTAAGACACCCAAAAAATAAATTCAGAGAAGACCCTGAAATTTCCCAGAAAAAATGTAATTTTAAACAAATAAAAAATATTAAGAAAAACAATGTTTGAAGTATTGTATATTTTATCCTAAAAAATTAAAACGAAATTTGTTAATGTA
The DNA here is from genome assembly GCA_037575425.1 of Anastrepha fraterculus. Taxonomy (NCBI): domain Eukaryota; kingdom Metazoa; phylum Arthropoda; class Insecta; order Diptera; family Tephritidae; genus Anastrepha; species Anastrepha fraterculus. The sequence continues at coordinate 13,842 of JAYXIM010055560.1, read as the reverse complement.
AAAAAGAACCGTAAATTTTTCACCTTACAAATATCTATAAGAGAATTTGAGGCAGTAATGCGTTCTTTTTCAAAAACAACAAAAAAGGGGTTTCCTAAAAAAGTTTAACAAATAAATTAAATATTTAAATATTTTTATTTTTTGTCTTTCACTTTATAAAGTAACAAAACTAGAATGATTTTAACATGAAAGTTTCTTAAACTAAATATGGACACCTTTGATAATTGAAAATGAGAGGTAGTTTAAGAAAAAGGAAATAAGTACTTATAAGATAGTCAAGATAAAGATGTAATGCCCTAATTCTTGGTAGCATGGCACTTAGCATGGGGTTAGGGGTAGTCAGAATTTTCAAAAAACTTGGCATTTTCTTAAAGTATGATATCTTAAAAATATTGTGTGAAAATTTCAAGTAAATCCGATAAATACTTTTCGAGTTATTCAAAAATTAACAAAGGGCGCTCCGGCGCGTTCGCGAGCAAGAATCTAGCAGCACACACGCATGAAAGTGGCAGATAAGCGCGCTAACGATAACACTCGAGAAGGTAGAATGCTACGCAGGCAACAGCAAATCGATATTTTGCAAGCTGATATGACGGTTGAAGAACTCTTATATGGTCCAGGAATAGATGACACAGTGTAAGTAATAAAATAATTCGTATAACTTTACATAAATCGATAGCAAAACTTTAAATGCGTTTTTCTCAAAACTGAACTGAACTGGTTTTTGAACTGGTGATCCCTATAAAAAAAAACTTATTGAAAATCAAAATTTTTTCGAACCTCTGACTACCCTAACCCCAGACATGTGGCTTGTGGTTAAAAATGTTAAGTCTTCTCTTCATAGTGACGGGTAAGTATATTTTATTCTAAAAAATTAAAAAAAACGATGTAAATGTTGAAAATAACTGTAGATTTTTCATTTTACAAAAATCTATAACAAAATTTTCAAAACTGACTAAAATATACTTAGATCACTTGACAAAACATCGTACACATGACATGAGGTAATATATTTACTTTTTAGTAGCTGGTTATAACAAGTCAAGTATGTTGAGCTGTAAGGGAGAAATCTATTCTCTCAAAAACGGAGTGCAGAAATAATGCTACTAACGGGTGATCAATTAAGAGGAGTTTTTTTCATTTGCGTTTTTTTTGACAGATCTGTGATATGAAATTTTTGATTTACAGATTATGTTATTTATTTATTTATCGTATGGAACAACTTGGTCAATTTTACGGAAGGAATCTTCATTTAAAAGCATACAAAATTACAGTCTCGATACCTCAAGAACTAAAGCCAAATGACCTTCCTGCACGTCACCGTTTTGCTGATTGGGCTCTTGAAAAGATTGAAGAAGATCCGCTGTTTTCGAGCAAAATTTTGTTCAGCGATGAGGCGCATTTCTGGCTCAATGGTTACGTCTATGCTGATAAACCAGCTACGATTGAAGCTCTGGAAGCCAACATTACGCGTGTTATTCACGACATACCAGTCGAAATGCTCGAACGAGTGATTGAAAATTGGACCTTCAGAATGGACCACCTTAAGCGTAGTTGCGGCCAACATTTGAATGAAGTCATATTCAAAAAGTAAATGTCAAAGAATGTCCTTTCAAATGATAAATAAAGGTTTTGAACATAATTTACATTTTTTTTTTTTTTTAACTATTGAAAAAAGCACCTCATGATTGATCACCCGTTAGAAGTATTATACCTATGAAATGAGAGTTTTTTCTATTTCAAACGTTTATTAACAAAAAATGGTTACAAATTTAATCTTCAAAATAATAGCCATCGCTAGCGACACATCCCATCTCTCAGACAATTTGTGAATGCCGCGCTAAAAAAAATGGCCGTCTTTGGCCGCAAACCAATCATCGAGCCATTTTTTGGCTTCTTCGTGGGAATTGAAGCGCTGCTCGGAAACAAATGATAATCGGAAGGCGCCAAGTCTGGTGAGTAAGCCGCATGCACCAGCGGTTCCCAATCTCACGTCCACCAACTCCCGGGTCGTTCTTGTTCGATGTGGCGGTGCATTGTCACATTGTCAGTTCATGCGGCAGCCGTCTTCCGACCTTTAAAATCATGCCCATATCTTTCGAACGTTGGGAAATGGTTTTTTGGGTTACTCCCAACTGCTCTGCCAACATTTCTTGCGTTTGACCAACATCTTCATCCAACAATGCTTGCAATTCGGCGTCCTCAAACTTTGTCGGTGGCCGCCCACGGTCCGCGTTCTCCACGCTAAAATCACCACTTCGAAATTTTTCAAACCACCTGAAGCCCTGTGCTCTACTTAGAACATGTCTACCATAAGCTTTTATAAGCATTTGATGAGCTTGAGAAGCGTTTTTCTTCAATTGATAACAAAAAGTCAACGATGTCCGCAAATCGTAGTTTGAAGGCACGAAATTCGACATTTTTAAGAGCGACAAAAATGCATTGTTGTATGAAATGTAACAAACAATGTACTGAATATTGTTGACAGATGACAGGCGAAAAAAACAAGACATTTGGGAAGGTTTAAAAATACTCCTAGCGACATCTATGGACTAATAGCTGAAAGTCTCATTTCATAGGTATATACCGTTCAATTCTAATTTCTTTAGCTAGCAGTGATATCAATGAATATTTCCCCCTTTTGGCGAATTGGCGTAGTCACTTCCATATATGGTCGACAACAAACTTTGGAGCTGGCCTTGAATCTGAGCCTTTCGAGTACTGGCCACACACATACTTACGATCTGCTCCTCTGGCTCGCATTCCCGTACCTTTTATGCCTTGTGAGGCTCGATTTGAACGCATGTGCTGTGTGTGGCACGTAAAGTTCTATTAGATGACCTTAGTTCCCTCTGTTAAGGGTTAGTAGAGAATTAGTGAGTCTGCGTCATACCATCACCACATCTACACGAATTTCTATTAGCAAGTACGCAAATCCCATTCAAGATAAAATAAATATATGCATACATATATATATAGTTACATGCATACTTGTGTATACATATACCTGTATATATGTATATATATATTTTTTTTTTTTTGGAAAAGTGCAAGTTATATGAAACTTACCTTGATAACCTAAAGTGAACTCAAGTGCAAGTTCAAAAGTCACGCATTCCATAATCTCACCAATTTCTTTCGAACAAATTAGTCGAGATTGACGTCATTCTACCGGCAAAAGGTATCTGAATATTGACTATTCTCTTGCATGACCTCCTCAACAAGAAATAAATAAAATTATAAATAAGCGAGTGAGGTAAATTTTACGTACTTTTAAGCGCACAGCATTAATAAAATTAACCAAAAAGTTCTAACGCACTGGCGACATTGTGCAAATGCGGTTGAGAGAGTCCAAAACGTAGCCAAAGTCAAAAAGGTTTGACGCTGAAAATCAGTAACTTTCTTAACACCTGTGTCAGCGACAAATCGAAAAACTTTTCACATTCAACTTGAATGGCAGTTACACGAATGGTGAAAATACTACTCATACGCTTGCACCAATACATGCATAATATGTATATGAGTAAAGATATATGATTCCACATAGAATGACAAAGATTTTTGGACATTGACAAATGCAGGCATCAACAAAAGTGTAGTGGAGAAGTTTGCTTCAAGTCACAGCGACAGTGTGAAGTAAAGTGAATGAAAGTGAGCCAGGTGGCAGGTGTATTAGTTTTAGTACAGCTATATCTACATACACAACACGCAAATGTGTTGGCTACACTGAAACTTAATCAGAGTGAAAATTTTATATTTTTGCCAAAAATTCTTGTTTGCACACATACACATGCGAACGCTCACACACAAATTGTGTGGACTGTGTTTGTATGGAAAATATTTAGCAACGAATCTGTGTAGGAAATTTGCATATAGTTCGGCATCATGTAAATAAAGAATATGTATTTGAGGCCATGTATGTGTATGTATGACATATTTTATGAATTTCAAATATTCAAAATACAAAAGTTTGGTTTTCATAAGTTTGCACGTGCTGCGAAATTACGAAATGGCAATCACTTAAATTAATTAATTTTAATTGCAAATGCATCAAAGAATTACTCAAACACTTAAATAAAGAAAGAAAAACGAACTAACACTTGCAAATTATAGGCGGAGCCACAAATTATATAATTTGAGAGATCGTCATTATAGGCCGATAATCCAAAGACTTTTTTAATAAAAAAGAAGATGTCAAATAAATTCAATACTAATCTCGAATAATCCTGTTTAGCAGAAGATTGAAAAAAAAAAATAAATGCCAGACATAATTGCTAATGATTTTCCAAAGGTAATATAAATACATTGCACAACCAAATCATACTTTTTCTAAAATAACGACGTTCTGGCAATAGTTTCTGGGGACAAAAAACTATGCATGTATCGGCGAATGGCGGCCGCCGTAGCTAAATGAGTTGGTGCGTGACTACCATTCGGAATTCAGAGAGAAACACCAAAATGAAGAAAAAGTTCTTCCCACTAGCAGTCGTCCCGCGGCAGACAATGCGCAAACCTCTGAGTGTATTTCTGCCATGGAAAACACCTCATAAAAAATATCTGCCGTTCGGAGTCGGCTTGAAACTGTCGGCTCCATTTGTGAAACAACATCAAGACGCACGCCACAAATCGGAGGAGGAAAGGGTGTACGCGTCAATTATAGATTTATATATCGGCGATTGGAAAGTTTACGTCCGAGTTTTTTTTATCACGAGGCACAGTTTTATTCCTTTGCAAAATCTTGTCAAAAGAATATGAAGAAGAATATATCGGCATATGGCATAGTTGTGTCAGGGATTTCGTTTAGATATGTGACGTGCTCAGCAGTTCTTTGTAAAACACAATAGGGATAATTTTTTTATCAAAATTGGAATAAAACCGTTAAAGCATATTTAAACACAGATTAAATTAAAAGATTAATCTCTGCCCCGTTAAAAAACAAAAATATGGGTTTTTTGTACATCGACTTTTCTGCTATATTAAAGATTAAGTGATGAAAACATTTAAAATATATATTTAAATATACTGGCACCTATTTGGAAAAGCAAAGCATTCTTCATAGCTGGTCTACAGTATAGAACTTTTTGAAGTTCTTTGCCGGTTTTTCTAACATTAAAGAAAAAAAAATTATTTTATTTCCTTGAATCAAATATACTTAGAAAAATTGTTGTTGGTCATTTTTCAAAAACAAAGGTCTTCTTCTCACTTATTTTTAATCATAGCTTAGTCAATGCCTTAACCAAGTGCCAAATTACTCACACTCTTTAGAAAAACTGGAAGATTTATGAAAACTACCTACCCTTTTATAGAGTATATATAGGACTATCAACTGGCCTTTAAATACATATAATTGTACACATTGTTAAATAATTGCCATCATGATCCAAAGAGTTCCCGAAATATATCCACAAAATTCAGTACACAAGTTTATTCCTCAAAAGTTATATTATCGCCCTCAAGATACTCCTGATCAACTGTAACGCACTTATGCCAGCATTTAATCTAGCTCTCGAAACGTTTCTGGAACTCTATTTTTGGTTTGATGGATAACCGTCTTCGATTTCTCCATTATTTCTTTCGGCTGTTATAACGCGTTCTCTGTTGTGGTTTTTTGACTCAATCAAACAGAAATAAGTTACAGAAAGCCATATCAGGAGAATTTGATAGCTGTTGGAGGATATTCGTTGCGCTCTTGGTCATAAATTCATCGATAATGATAGCTCATTGACATCACCTTTTTCTTCTTATTAACTGTGTGACCTTCTGATAAAAATTCGTAGTGTATAATACTATTATTATGCATAAAAACCTCGAACATCGCTTTCTTTTTTGACGGAAAATTACGGAAAATAAATTTAGACTTGGAAATCATGTTTTTGGCGTTATCAACGCTGTCGCTTTCTTGCATGAAATTCAGTTCCTTAGCGACCATTTTTGCAGCTACGCGGCGGAAATCTTAATAACAACTGCAATGTCCTAAATGGACCCATAAACAATGTTCAAGGCCTCTGTCTGCTCGGTGATAGTAACTTTGCTGTTATTCTTCAACTTTTCTTTCCATCTATTGATGTTTTCATCAGTTTTCGATGTCGAAAGCCTGCCAGCACCTTGTCATTCTCGATGGACTCACGATCTCTTCTGAAGCGTTCAAGCCACTCGTAAATAGTTATTTTCTTCAGAGTATCATTACCGACGCACTTTCTCAACATTTCTAAAATTTTCGCTCCAGGATATAAATTTTCAATGCAAAATATAACACAAACTATTAGATTAGCGTTTCCACGGCAATTGGTTCTACGTTACCGAAACGACCCGGATTTATATCCGGCCAAGGATTGCCACTCCAGCAGCATTCCCCGTATGCAAGTATGGGGAATGTTTATGCTGCTACAACAACAACAACAAATTATTAGCACCAAATTCAAATCCATTTTTTAACTTTTACAAATGTCAAGCAATGGTGACAAAATTTTAGCAGGAAGTTATTATTATTAGGCTACTGCAACCAAAAGAGATCTATTGTGCAAAGCCTGCTAATGTAGGTAGGAATCTCAATTACAGGTGTGGTAATCAAACAAAAACAGAACGAAAATCTGTTGACTTAGCGCTTCACCAGGCAGTTGTTTTGGGAACTTTTTGGTCAACGTGGTATAGCACAAGCACTTATTGAAAAGTTTTGACAAGTTGCTTGTTTCTTATTTAATTTATTATTTAATCTAAGTTGTGTTGTTCCTATTTTAATTTCAATCAATTTTTAAAGAAAATGTTGCTCATTTTTCTACATACATTAAAGTTCCCGTTATATGCCAATTTCATACAAAAATTCAGCAACTTTTCCTCAAAATTCCAAATTTTTTAATCAGGATTTTTACCAAAATTTTGAGCAAGCAGTTTTATAGCATATTGAATTTTATAATACAAAAATACAAAATTCAAGTCCCTCAAAATTCGCGCTGATTTTTGACAATTTTTTTCTGACGTTAGTAAACGTTTTTTTCTGTACAAAAAGACATCGAAAATTCGTTTATGGAGAAAAGCACAAAGTCGTATTACGTTCGGCTATATATGTAAATATTTTTATGAGGTTTTATATTTTATATTGCCTGAAACATGGTGTGTTTGGTGTTACTAACACTTACAACATGCACTTTTAAGCAATCCGCCTTCAGATCTCAACACACCTAAGGATTAAGATTAAAGAGGAATTTGGTTCAACCCCACAACTGCTGTTGTTTGTGGCTGTAGGTAAATAAGACGCTCTATTTAATTTATTTCTTTAGCTTGTTTTTAATTCTACGTGTTGTTTTTGCTACCTGTTAGGTCATTAAAATGAAGTTTCCTACTTTACATATTGCCCTTCGTGCAATGTTTCTTAAAGATTTTAGTCATGAGCTCTAACCCACTGAAGAACTATAAACTTTGTCAATACGGGCTCCTAATTTGACAAAAGGATTTTTCGTCGATGAGTTAATAGTTGGTGCAATATTGTTTAACGTCTGCAAACAGATCTCAGAGCACTTAATTCAAATTCCCAGTCACCGGTGCAACCCTGTTTCAGGGTATTCGTTGAGCTAATCAGAGGGGATATTTCGATGATCTCAAGCGGTGATTGAATTCCAGTCTCATAGCATTGATGAAAAGAAGTAATTAGGTCACAGACAGCATTATGACGTCCGGCTGCAGAACTACCAAACTTCTAAGGACTGAATATAATCTTGAAAGCGTATGTATTACTTTAGCAAGACTTTAGAAAATGCTGAATTTGAGAATCTCGTCGCTGTTCCTATTATGCATAGGATGGGCTTAGCTTGAAATGCTTATTGTAAAAAATGCAAGGCTGAAAATTAACAGGAGACAGTTACAAACTTTATGTATAGATTACCAGTTTTATTGAGGTAATGGTGGCCTATAGTAGTATATGCATTGAAGGCCCACACTGGGAGCATTTGAGTACAACTCTCTAGAGAATCCAATAGAGCCTTCACATCGTTTCAAATTAATTGACGGGGCTGATTGCTTTTAAGACAGTATCAAAACAGCACTTATTTACTACTTGGACATTCAGCTTCTGCACACCACCTTAACCTAACTTAGTGTATTTATTTATTTTTATTTTACTAGAACTGCTTAAACTTGTTAAAGAATTACCCCAATTAAATTAAAAGTTACGCACTAGTAATTGATTATAGAAGTGAAGAGAATCCAGTGCAGTGACAAAGTTGCTGAAGTTCGCACAAAACCAAAAAGGCTTTCAAACATTTTCAAAAATATTAATACTAAGCTCATGTAAGTAAACTTGAACTAAGGAAATTAAGGTTTGAAACATCAAATTTTTATTAAATCCTTTTAAACAAGTTCTCACACACCCACACAAACCAACCGAAGCTATAAATCAAGTTGTTCTCCGACATTTATTGATGTTAGCACCACTTTTGCATATGTATGTGCATTCTGCTTTAACCAGTATTACGTGTCAAGTCTACTCTCCACTTGAGGGCGCAGCCTCGCATGGCGTATGAGTAACATCCTGAATAATAAATTGTTCTTCCGTATTGAATCAATGGCACATAAACATATTAGAAAGCCCGTATGCAACATAAAATATTCAAATTCTTGTAACTTCACCAATGCAACACAAAATCGTTTGTGTTTGTCAACGTGGCGGCGAGAAGAGCCCGTTCAGCTCGTCGCCGGCAAAGGAATTCTCACGCTTTCATTACGCTTTTTCACACAATTTTACTACCAGCCCAAAGACATGGATAAGAATGAGTAAATGTACGTTGTTATACATAATTTGGAGTAATAAAAAATTTATATAGGTTATTTTTGTATGCGTATTGCGTTAAAATAGCTTTACTCACTTCATTTTGAAGGCGTTAAGCGCAACGGGTGAACATTTGTCAAAGTACTCAACCACTAAGGGTGTATGCCAGTAAGCTTAAAAGGGGGAATGCGTTGACAGCTAACAGATAAGGGCGTGAGTGGGGTGATAATTGAAAGTGCCAGAGTGACTGGTAGAAATTTCAGTTAAGCTTATTGAGTGTAAAAAGTTACATTTTTTCATTTGTTTTTTTTTTTCATGATACGCATAAAATCGAAATTTGTGTGGTTATTGGTAACAAAAAAGTATGTTGATGTATATTTTACTGCTGTACTTTCCTTTTAAAATGTTGTTCTTTTTCAATAAGGAAACATTTTGAAATGAATCTACAAATTTGTTATCGCTTTTTACAGTGCTAAATTTTCATTTTAATAAAATGAGTTACTACAGATAATTTAAAGCATATTCGGGACATAAAAGTAAAACTTGCGAACTTATGTAATAAAGGAAGTAGCGGTTGGGTGTAGATGTATATATAAGTGTATACGTTATACTTACGCACATTTCTTTACTTCTTACATGCATTTTGTTCTTTTAGAATTCGTTAAAAAAAATATTATGAATGAAAGTTTTATTAAATCTCCCATTTATCTTCACGAATATAGATTTTTTCTCCACTACAGCGCTTAAATAATATCTGAACCAAATCAATATAAAACTTTAATGTGAAGGAAAATCCATAAACATCTGAGATAAGTCGCTAACGATACAAAAGGGGGAGCCTACAAAGCGAGATCGTGCCAAGTGATCCAAATATTAAATATATTTTGCGCTTTGTCGTAAATTGTTCCAAAAATTGGTTAATATGTAAGAAGTAAACTGGCAAATTTAAAAAAAAATAATTTGATAACTTTCAGATTTAATCAATCTTGAAAATTTTGATATGGAGTTTATTAAATCTTTTTTTAATTTCTTTTTTTTTTTTGTTTTTGGGAAAATAAAATATATTTTATCACAAAAGAAAAATTAAACTCGACTATAAAACTGTCAAAGTTTTATGAGTTTACTCAGAGCTATTATTGAAAAAAAATAGGAAAAAAATCTGAAGGGAATATTTTAACAAAAAAGAGAAAAAAAAAGTTCCCCAAAAATGTTTAAGAAAAATTAATTTTTTTTTTCAGATATATTAAAAAAAGGAATAAAATTAATGTGCATTATATTTTTATATTTTATACTTTTATGTTATATTTACATTAATAATATTACATTTTTATATTTTGCTATAAGAACTTTAAACAGGTATAAATGTTAAATATATATCACTTTTAAAACCCTATAGTAAAATTTTCAACATTAAATAAATTATTGAATTTTAAAAATATATCACTTTAAAAACTCTATACCAAGATTTTCAACATTAAACAAGTCTCAAAATTATTAAATTATTTTGAAAAATGTGCGACAGTCTCAAAACTACTTGAATCACTTGACATGAAATCGCCCTATAGAAAAACTTGCACACCAGTTTGCATTCCCAAGCCATTTTGTATATTAAATTATTTAAATAAAGTAATAAAATAACCGCTGAGCTCAAAGCTATGGAAAAAGAAGGGTGCATTGTGGGTCAGATACGCCCCTGAAGTGGAACAACCATCACAATCTACTCTGACAGTCAAGCTGCCATTAAACCTCCACAATGTAAAAATACTTTTTCTAAAACTGGAATTAAATGCCGAAGTATTCTTAATAAGGCACCAGGAATATCACCGGGCTCTTGGTACAGAAACATTCTTGAACATAGCATCACAGATGAACTGGCTGATCTGAAGTCAGTCAACTTTGCCTGATACGTATGCATTCCTTTCTCCTCAAGCAAGCTCTGAATTATGTAGACCACTATCCTTGAAAGGTTTGTAACTAGACACGTTCAGACTGAAATGAATGAAAACAGGTCTAAACCCCTGATCAATCTAAGGCGGCGCATGAATTTGCACTTGCTTGGTATTCGTAAGAATCATGCCTGAGTCTCTTAGAACACACCTGTGTCAATTTCGTTAACAAGGTAAGGCGCCCAATGATTTAATCTGTGTTTCAGTGCTGATGCGGAATCCAGAGTAATTTGAAACATACACTTACAAAATCCGTAACAACAAAGTCCTCTGCGGTGTGGCTCGTCGAAAGCTAAGCAATCTCTTTTTTCAAATGCAACGGGCATCAACATTTATTACTTATTTTAAAATGTAAATTTCAGTATCTTCAAGTAGAAACGTTGAGCACTTACATACTTTTAAATAACATATATTTGCATAATTTTCTACGTTGCTAGGACTAACGGGAAGCGACTTGCCTTCATAATGTGTGCCATATGCGCAACATTCAACAAACACAAAGCCAGTCGGCACTTGGAAGAGTGACGACAGAAAATTATTATTTTTTTTATTTTTTATTTCCTATGACGAAATAGGAACAGCACGTTATTTTACCACGATTTTAAGGATTTCGAAGGTAGGCAAACGAGATGCGACAAAATTCACACCTATAGGTGTTTTTGTAATTCAAACAATTACGTCTTAACACAATTTCCCTCGACAAAATATACACTCGTGTTCTTACAATAAATCAAGACAAAAAAGAGCTTGCCTACGCGCATTTCACCTATAGTTGTCTAAGACTACTTTGTGCTTCATATATACTTTCTTGTATACATTCAGCTCCTGTTAAAGATTTAATAACAGCCAAGCTTGCCGACAAAAAATTGTCTATGACAGGTTGCTGCAGCAGCGAGGAAGATAATGACAACAGGATTTTCTATTACAGCATTATGCTCCATAATCAAATGTTATACAGACAAATAAAAATAAGCACCCACACACACACATGCACATACATTAGTGCATACAAAGCCTATGCACGGCACTCTTCTCAACCACAAGCCAACGACCGGTAATTATAGGGCAGATGGGCACGAGAAGCACGAAGGCGACGGACTATCTGCCAACATTATTGTTATAGGCATTTGTAGTAGTTTGGGGTGCGCTACAAATGCCAGTTGCCTGTTGGCTGTCGAGTGCTGACTGCTGACAGTCGACAACCGACTTCTGGTTACTGGTTGTTTACTGTGATTTTGTCGCTGTTGCTGTCTCTATCACTGTCGTTGTCATTGTCGTTGTCGACGTTGTCATTGTTATATCATATAGCAGCCTCTTGCTGTAAGCACTTTAATAACGCACCAGAAAGCAATGAGCCAAATGAATGCTTAAGATATCCATATAATATACTTAGGTATTTATATTCGTCTTGTATATCTGTGTCAGTATGTGAGCGTAACTAGGTGTGTTTATGTGCTTAATAATACGAGTGTCGGCTAGAGATTTTGGGTATGTGGTAATAGCATTTGTGTAAGCGTTAAAGTAATAAAGCAACAATGAGACGAAATGTCCTGTGATCGTCTGTAGCATTTTTTGATAGCTACTGAAAGATATTTTACGCTCAGATTCCTGTTACAGATACAGATACCACAAAGAAAAGCTGAAGCTAGCAAATTTACACATAGTAATTAAATTAACATTCTTATTAATATTATATATATTTATGTATAATAAAATATGTAAGGCATATATTTCGCAATGCAACAGACGTTTACAAAAATGAGTAGGAAATATTAGAACGGCAGAAAATTCTTTGAAAAAAGTAAACACCAAACAAGCCTGCAGATTTCAGGTATTTTCCGAAAATTTCACATGTAAATGTTATTTTGAATTTACTTATCGATAAGAATTGCACGTGCAATTAATTGCGTCTAAGATTATGTAAATATATATTATATGATTATGTATATATAGTCCTGTCATAGTGTAGGTTAGGTTGACCTGGCTGGCTGAAAGCCATCCCATAGACCTATTGTGCCTTAATGGTACCAGATGGAGCTGGATCCTTACGTTCTTAGTCCTGTCACGATTCCAGTTGCAAGTTAAGTCCGTTATAGCTACTCTGTGTATAACAGGAGCGATGAAAACCACTCTAACGGCTGCTCTGGAAATGATACTCAGCATGCCACCTATTGACCTATTGGCGGAAAACCTGGCAGCGAAATCCGCGAGGAGGTTGGTGGCTGCTAGAATATTCACTAGCACAACCTTCGGTCACAGCTCAATAGGAAAGTGGAGCTCAGGTTGCACAGACTTTAGTTGGTAAGGTTTCGCACTACAATTGAAGAGGAGGGATGGCACAAAGGCATGAAGCCTGGCCATAGAACTTTTCACATCTATACAGACGGCTCCAAAACTTCAGACGGAGTGGGAGCGGGTATTTACTGCTCAAAACTAGGGATAAGGCAGCTCATCAAGCTGCCAGACTACCAAAAGTTCTGTTAGACTACCTTTTGAACAAGAGAACGACATACCAAAACCGCTAAACACAATATACAACGAAATGGACGACCACATGAGTCCTGAGTCATGATTAGCGAGTGAAAGCTAGATGGACTAATCTGACTACATGCAAAACAGCAAAAGTCATGTGTAGAACTAACGACAAAAACTGACTCAATTCATACTTACGTTCTCGCGAAAGAACTGCCGAACTCTCATAGGTATGCTAACAGGTCATAATCTATTGGCTGCACATGCATACAAGATAGGGTTGCTAACACGGACATATGCAGGAAATGCAGAGAGGATGTTGAGGAAACTTTAGAACACCTTCGGTGCGTTTGTCCGGCATTATTAAAAACGCGTTTAAAATGCCTGGGAGCCACATTGTTTGAGGGTCTGGAGGACGTTTCAAAAGCGGATCTCCCAGCGCTTCTTAAATTCGCCAAAAGCGCTGACATCCTACATTCTTTCGATATTCATAGAAGTCGGTCTCCATCTGGTATCGCTAAGCACCTAAAGGTCTATGCGTGGCTTGTTGCCAACCAGGCTAACCTAACCTAACCTATAGCTATGAACTTATAATATTTTTTTAATGAAGTTTGTTTTATTTCATCACGTAAATATTAAGAAACTTAATGTCCTATTTTCATT
>JAYXIM010055556.1:0-18110 GCA_037575425.1 Anastrepha fraterculus | reverse complement strand
GCGCAAAATACACTTTACCCTTTCGAAAACGCTCTAAATGTTGCTGAAAAACTTGCATTTGAATGTATTTTTGTTCAATTGTTAGCGAATGCGGCGCCCATTGTGCACATAGCTTTCTGAAACTCAATACTTTAGTCAAAATATTGTTTACACTGCTGAATGAGACGCCACAGACTTCTACTAAATCGCTTTCAGTTACTCGACGATTTTCCAATACGACATTCAGTAAGTTTTCTACGATTTCTAGTGCTGTTGCTATTTTTTTACGTCCTTGACATAGATCGTCTTCAAGGCTTGTACGACCACGTTTACATCCAGCAACCTATCTTTCTACGGTACTAAAAATTTAGGCTGTTAGCAACGCCTTCTCTTATCGAACCACCTAACTTATTGAACGACCTACTATAGAAAAAATTGCATATGCAGTTAAAACTACTAATATATAAATATATATAGCTAGCGGCCGCCATAGGCGAATGGGTTGGTGCGTGACTACCATTAGGAATTCAGAGAGAGGTTCGAATCTCGGTGAAACAGCAAAATGAAGAAAAATTTTTTTTGCAATAGCTGTCGCCCCTTGGCAGGCAGCGGCAAATCTCCGAGTGTATTTCTGCCATGAAAAAGCTCCTCATAAAAATATCTGCCGTTCGGAGTCAATTTGAAACTGTAGGTCCCTCCATTTTGTGGAACAACAACGCCCCAAATAGGAGGACGAGCTCGGCCAAAGACCCAGAAGGTGTGTACGCGCCAATTATATATATACCGGGTGCGCCATCTCGAGCTTCGGTATGGAAATATTGAATAACTTTAGCAACTAGCAAAATTGAATGTTTGTTGGTGTTTTTTTATTTGATTTTGTCCTTTACAATCTGTTTCAACTGCACTTAGAACACAACATCCAACAAATGACCACCTTTACGAGCCACACAATATTGTGCTCTTTTTTCGAATTTTCCATTACTTTTGCTAGCATTTCGGGTGATATTGCCTCTATTTCAGATCTAATGTTGGTCCTGAGCGCTGAGCTGAGTGGGCTTGTTGGCGTATACTCTACTTTTTAAATAGCCCCACAAAAAAATCCGGCGGCGTCAAATCCGGCGATCTTGGAGGCCACTCAACATCGCCACCTTTCGACATCAACCGGCTAGGGAACTTTAGCTTCAAAAAGTTCATCGTTTTGATCGCCGTGTGGCATGGGGCGCCGTCTTGTTGAAACCAGAAGTTCAATAATTTTTTTTGCGCATTTCTGGAATCGCATAGTGCGCCAAAATCCACCGATAACGGTCGCCATCGACGGTTTCGCCTTCACGAAAGAAAAATGGTCCGATGATGGTTTTAGCGCTAACGCCCGCCGGCCCAAACAGTGACTTTCTGGTCATGCAGTGGCTTCTCGTGGATAATGTGAGGATTGTCTGTGCCCCGATTCTTCAAAATTTTTAGTCAGATTGCGTATGGTGTTATCAGAAGGCACTTTACGACCGCGGTATTTTCAACGGTATGCACGTAGAGCAAGCACAATTGAACGACCATTTTCCAAATACATGGTCGCAATTTCCGCGCGTTCTTTAGGTGTAAAGTTATTCATCGTTAAAATTGTATTGAATTGACGTTTCCAAATTATTTTTTCTCAAGTCCTTCTGACAATGGATAGCAAAGTTATTCAATATTTCCATACCGAAGCTCGAGATGGCGCACCCTGTATATATACATATATGAATGGTAGTGTATACTTAGTTTCTCATTTTCTGATGAATTTAGTTTTTAAAACACTTTACAATTTCTCTGGAGAAAAAGTAAGCAGAGGTGTCCATTGCGTATACTTTACTTGGTAGGGGAAAAGCTCAATTTTTTAATTTTACAATTTTTATAACGCAAGAAGAACTATTTTAACATACATTTTTTCACAATAATTCATTTGAAAATTTCAAGTTTATTTAAGTATAAATTCTTCAAAGCGCCTTATTGTACTATATTTGTTCTAGCGATTATTGTACTATATTTTGTGTTATGGTCTACTGAGACATATTGAAATATCCGCCTCACTAAAGTTGTAAAAATACTTAAGTAGCATTTTGGACAACTACTTGACCTCTATATCATAAATAAGAAATAGCATCTCTAGATAGAACCGTAGGGTTAATGTGAAGACTAAAACTCAAGGAGAAAGGATTGAGTTCATAAAAGCAATAACAGAAAAAATGATAAACTCCATTGTCCGCCCACAACGGAACTTATTAAGTAGTTCCACAGGCGCAAATGAAGAGGAAAGCATAAATAAGCAGCAAAGCAGTACTCATACAATTTTTAAGGTACCCAAAATTTGGAGAAAGCGTTTTGTGTCGGTCATACTGCTTGGCATGCATTATTTTACATTATTCTTAATTTAATAATATGCAAATACTTGCTAAATGAGCTGTAATCATTATTCAAGTCTTCAGTAACTCAACTTCTTTTTACACTAAGCTGCTTTCATAAGCGTCATATACTTTACACATTTGAATTCATAACTGAGTGGCTGAGGAGCAGCCTAAGTTAGTTTTTTCCGTGAGAATATTTTTCTTATTATTCGTTACTTTACTGATAACCATTCGTCTGCTATGCTATGCATTCGGTGGCATGACGGCACATAAATTAGCTAATAAAATGCTGTCATAGACATATTCGTCGACTACTTAACCTACCTTACGGCTTCCGCGCTCTAATAACAACGTCGCTTATACATATTAAACGGCGGGCGTTGTGCTCAGCATACTTGTGCGTGGCATATCAACTACTAGGTCAGAGGTTCGTTTAACAATCAGTAAAACAGCAATCGTGCTTTTCCCAAAGAACTATCTCCTTGAAACGGCTTTTCATGAAAACAATCTGCCTTTCGGATTCGCCTTATAACTGTAAATTTTTCCATTATAAGAAAATGCCATAACAGACTATATGAGAAAGAAGAGAATGAAAATGTTGGCCTACATTTACACACATACATATGTGTGTATATATTCAGTCTGATGGAGGGTCATTTCCAAGTTTCAAGCAGATTTATTTGCATTCATTTATATTTCACTGTCATGGCTGTGAAAAAAATAAGAAGTGAGAGCCGACACAAATTTAATGAGATATGTACTACAAATGCATATTAATATATACTACTGCATATATTTATATACATATATACGAGACATAAACTGTTTCTCAAGCATATTTGAGTTTTGTGCAAAATATAAAATTGTTTCCCGGGAAAACCCAGCCAATTGCCAATTACGCACCGTCTCGCTTCTGGGTTAGGTTAGGTTTTGTGGCAGTCGGTTTAGAATCCGCTGCGTAACACGGGAGGCTCAATGCTTGTTCATCATTGGAACCATTTAGATGCTCTTATGAAGCGTAGCATAGATTTTATCCCAACACCGGATAGTTCCATAGGAGAGTCAAAAGAATGTTTTCCTAACAACCTTACTCTGCTTCTAGCTGAAGCTGGACAATTACAGAGGAAGTATTTTTCCCCATTTCTTCCTCGTCTCTACAACATTTGCAGTATTCATGAGACAATGAGTACTCGCTTCTAAATTTTTTTTCGTTTATTATGCACGTGGCCACGTCAGTTTGAAACAGCTTCTAATGCAATGCGTTACAGGTTCGAGTCGGGATGGAAGAATTTTTGATTTTTTTCCAATTTTAGTAAGTAAACCTCACATTCAAAACTCACCCACATTTTGTCCATAACACGAAAAATGTTTAATGTAACATAACAAAATTATAAAAGCAATTTTATGGCAAGTTCTTACCATATATTTATTAATTTTTTAATTTCAATTAAGTAGCAAACTTGGCCATAATGGAATCCGCACAAAATCGCTACTGAATCTTAGAAAACAGAAACGCTGCTGAATCTTAGAAACACGATAGAGGTACTAACAGGGCGTTGACTATTTGGAAGGCATGCAAATAGGCTGGGGGTATTACATAATGACTTTTGGCCAAGCTGTCAAGATATTGAAGAAGACCCAACCGTAGAACACCTCCTCTGTATATCCACTGCTCTATACAGAAAAAGGCTTTCCTCGCACGGATTCGTTTCTTCCTTTCTTGACAACATTGAAAAGGTCTCACAAATAAGTTTGCCGAAATGATAAAAATTTATTAAATTCACAGGTTGGTTCAAAGAAGACTCAGGAGTATAAAGTATGAGCTCCAATGGTATCACAACGGGACTATTCAGCCCTAAGTGTGTCGGATAACAGCCACTCAACCTAACCTAAACTAATTTCAATTACAGTCTTATAAAATTAAAGTTCTTTCTGTAACAAAACTCATATTAATCCAGGTCTTAGACTTTACACAAATATTATAAAATTTTAACGGGTTTCCATCAAAACTTCAAACTTTTTATTCAGAATTTATAAAACATTTTTTGAGCATGACATTTTAAAATCTATATAATTCTAGTAAAATAAAATGCGTTTTCAAAGTCGATGAAAAGTCTCGCGGAGTTTCGATAATTTTTTTCCTGGCGGTATTGTACATTTTATCTATGTAACCAAGGTCGTGCCTTATACCACAAAGGGGTTGTAAACGCAAGTGGTTTTTGAAGTTGAAGGGAATTTTTCTGTCTCCATTTCCTATGTTTCGTAAAATATTAGTTGGAAAATAATCCCGAGATTTGTGTGCCCTAAAACGTACTGGGATCACTACTCGACACTAATGGATTTTCCAACAGAATGATTCATGAAACACTCAGATGCATAAAAAGAAATTAATTAGAAGCGTTACAGAAAACCTCAATAAACTCTATAACGGACAATAAATAATAAAAAATTCACCAGTAACCTGAAATGCTACTCAACCCACTAAAATTACCCAGTGACATAAGCTAAGAGAAAAGGATGTGGAGCACAACTTGCAAATGAAGGAAATCTGAAAGGTTAGGATTACAAATTCAGTAGTACAGAATGAGCATCTTTACATGTTTTCCTCCAAAGGAATATAGGTGTTTGGGTATGTATACACATATATATAAAACCAAAATTTAAGTGAAATGCCAACGCAAACGGCGCCATCAATTTGCTGCTTCCATAAACGCTTTTGCTCCGCGTGTTTAGCTTTGTTGCCTACTTCAAGGCGCGTTATTTATTTAATACCACATTTCGGCATTTAAGTTAACTTGCATACATATTTTTCATTTCAAACAACGCGGCAAGCGCAAGCAGCAACTGCTGCTCTTGAAAACTTTATCTGATTTACATTGTCGAAAAGAATAAAACAAATACAAAAATCTAAATTCGCTGGCAATTCTTCGTACAATTGATATCCAATAATAAGAACACAGGAAGTGACAAAAACAATTTTTTGTTGAATTCTGCTCACGAGTCACTGCAGATTGCGAAGTCATCTGCACAAGCTTAAAATTGGGTCTAATCACTCTTATCGATTCTGCAACTCATTCCCAGAGACACCAGCACATCTGCTCCTCGAATGCGAAGTCACATCGAGAAGAAGAACAATAAACATCTCAATGTGGTATACAAAAGTGCTTAACTCAGTCAAATATCTTCTAACATTCCATAGAAGAATTGTGGGTATGGATTAAGTATTGTGAGGAGTAGAGAGCATAATAGCTCTTATAGTGGAAGTGCATACCTCCTTTCATATCCGTTTATCTCACGAAAATTAATGGAATTTTGTAAAATTTAAGTGTATGTTTTTTTTTGTTATTTTGAGAAATCTTTAAATATTTTTCTGCTGAAATGAAAATTTATTTGTGTGAAAATTTGTGAAAACTTCTTCTCCATATAATTTCCTGCCACTACCATGATTTAAATACATTTTTTAATGTGGCATAACTTGGATATTAAAATAAATATTCAAAACAATTTGCGCTATAATAAATCACACTTTAAACTCAATGCCACTTACACATACATACATATACATATTCCACTACATTTGCTGTTCGGTTTTGTCTGTTCAACTAAGTTTTAAATTTATTTCAGTTTTGCAAACGCGTTTGCCTTTGTGTGATTTTTTGTTCTTTTTTTTGTATTTTCTTTTTTTTTTTATGCTGACATTTGTTGACCTCGACTTTTAATGTGATCGTTGACTGCACTAACCAACAGACTACGACCGAATCGCCACTCGATGATATGGCTCGCTAGATAAGCCAGTGGTAAGCAAGAGTAACCCTAACAGCATTGGCAGCAATGGAACCATAACTGTTGAACAAAGCCACGAGTAGCAGCAACGTTTTACAATTAAAACTTCTGACTGACTGAGCTGCGCAATTAGTGTAGAAATGAGATGGTTTAGGTTTATAGATGCGTTCTTTGACTGTTTTTTTTTCATTCTCTGCTGATAAGTTTAATAGGAATTAATTTGTTAGCATGAATTTTCTCTTTGGATGTGAGGAGCAGTGATAAAAGCAGTTTTATATCAGCCGAAGAATTTATTTTAATTTCTAAGAAAAGTTTTGAAGAATGTTGTCAGAAGATTCAGACTAAAAATTGTGTAATTACTTCACATATGAATCTTGCACTACTACCTGTCAGTAACTCAGGTGAAATTATCACTTCTATTTAAAAAGTTTTTGAAAAATTCGAAGGCAAGCACTTGATGGCTTTAAATTGAAAGCAAATCGCGAATGTAATGAAAATGTAAATCCGTACAATTCTTAGGCATAGTGGAATTTTAGTAGTAGTTTAAATTTATGATTCACTTCATCTAGTAAATACCTGCAATTCTCAAAGGGTTTATGATATGATTGTTTGATATGGTGGTTTGGGCTTGAGTCTTAGAGATATAGATAACCATGAAAAGCGAAAGATTAATTCGAGGAAAAAACATGTTTTTACTAATTTTTCTTTGACAATGCAGATAGTTTTAGTTTATGTGTTAAATTTGCATGTTTTTTTTTTTTTTGGAATTCAGGAAGTTTTTGGCAGGGTTCCACATCCACAAAACGACAGAAAATAAAACGTTAGGCATCGACGTTAGAATGACAGCGTTGTTCTTGATGGAAATTACTTTGATGAATAAATCAAATTTTGAACAAAAAAGCGTGTTGTATTTGTTGAACCCGGTACTTTTCAGCCCATGTGTTACATGAATAAGAAAAGTTGTAACTTACTCGGATGTGATCAAAAAGGCGACAATTAAAGGTTCTGTGAACAAAAGAGCTAAGTTCACTGCACATACATAGATCGGTAACATTGGTCCCTATCATATACAAATAGACACTGCACATCATAATTCGCAACGGTATTATCTCAAAATTATTTTGTAAAACTGTTGTGTTAAGATTTAAAATAAAACGATTTTTTTTTTGATTAAAAATATAATAAATAAAAAATATTTAAGTTTGTTGAAGGAGTTATCACTCGACATATTTCTGGCTGGATTTTCTTTGATTTTTCATTTTTTCGTGCACTTCCAAGAAACAGATGTTTGGTAAAAACACATCAGCTAATTTGTTATTGTGAAATTAATAACTATTAAAATACAAAACATAAAAATGTTCGTAAGTTCCTGGGGAATTAATTGAATTACTATGCAAGTTTTCAAAACTATTGGTCCAGCAAATTTTGCATTGGGGTCTTATTGGACTTCAAAACTAATAAGTTCCAGGAAATGGCGCCAAAGTCGAGCAGGTATAAGAAGCTGGTATGGAACAATGGATAGTTTGGATAAATTTCTCAAGTTTACTTTGAATTACAATCTTTAAAATTTCGAGAGAATGTAACGAAAATATTACGCATTCATTTAAAAAAAATAGTATTAAAATTCACAAAAAATTCCTAGTTAGTATGCATTATAAAAAAAAAGGTGAGGTAATTGGGTTACATTGGGTTGAAGCGGTTGTAATGTGGGACACCCTTGGTCTTACCTCTCCTAAATCCAGTGTGTACTTTTTAAAAATTTTAGAAGATCCCTGATTTCCGCTCAACTGAGATCTTCCAATTCATATATAATTAGCGCGTACACCATTTTTGTGGCGTGCGTCTTGATGTTATTCCACAAATGGAGGGACCTACAGTTTTAAGCCGACTCCGAACGGCAGATATTTTTATGAGGAACTTTTTTATGGCAGAATTACACTCGGAGGTTTGCCATTACCTTCCGAGCGGCGGCTACTAAAAAAATTTGTACCTACGTCTGGATAGAACGGGACAATGACATCATCATCATGCTCCGGGCATGCCTACTGAAACCGATGTGCTAAGACTGTGCTTATTTTGGCTTTGCAGATATTCTGAGCGTTTTGCATCGCGAGTCGACCATTTAAAGTCGGGCAATTCGGCAGGTATTTTCTTTACGGCAGCCTTCTTTCGCTGTTCTTACGATTTCCTCAATGATAAGTAGCTTACATGCTTGTAAGGGTATACTTATATCATGGTCTGTGTACTCTTTGGTCAATTGCCGAGTCTCGCTAGTTCATCTGCTCCACAGTTACCCTCAATGTCACAATGACCAGGAGTCCATGTTACCTTTAAGTGAAATGACTCAGCCATCTCGTTAAGAGATGTGCGGCTACCTTGGAGGTGGGCGACTGCTTTTTGAGGGAATGCTAGTTACCTTGAGTTATTAATATATCTTTATATAATTAATATATTTAAAAAAAAATCAAATGCAAATGTAAAAAATATCACTCACTTGCCCGGTTCCCCACAATGATCATCAGGCTTATGCGACTTTCAGTAGATATAGCTGATACGTCGTACTTACAAACCATACGGCACTCATCTCCCAACTTTGCGAGGTGTTAAACATTTTTAAACTGAGTGGTTTATCTCCGCTATTATGAATAGCTTTAATATCCTTTTAGTCAGCACATAAGGTCCTGCCTGGTAACAGCTACACATATTTTCTCTATTTATTGCACGTTCAACCAGAAAGTGAATAAGCATTTTATTGCATCTTAAATCTCGCACGAATTAAGCGGAATTAGCGAAAAGTTATAGACTTGTATGTTAAGTTCAAATCATATTTGCCAAGAAGTTGAAGTCAATATTTCTTTTTTTGTTCGAATTTTATATGCTTCGTGGCAAATTATAAAAAATCTCGGCATTTTTTGCCTACAGCCTCGGGATTTACGGACCTTAAAAAAAACGAAATCCTGAGATGCCGGGATCCTGGAAGTATCCCTAGTCTATGAGCACTATTTGATAAGCTACATTTACTAATCAAAAAATCTTAACATCATAAGGGTTGGCCATTTTGCACTGTCACTAAATGGCACAAACACTAACTTTTTAATGGTAGTTAAAATAAGAGTTTCATTAACACCAAACCTTCAGTTTTCAGTGCTTTAATCATCCATTTATTGCATTAATTATTTAGTGCACTATGCCCACCCCTGAGCATTATGATGCTCAACTCAAATACTCATGTGGATGATTCTGTTCGCAGGATTCAAAATAAAACCTGCTAAGGATCTTTGTAATATAAGTAAGCTATACTTATGCGTAAGTCATAACAATATTTTAAGTAGTCCAGAGAACCCCTAGCGACAAAGCGTCTCCACCTAGACTGCTATAATTTTTGTTTGAGAAATTTTTAATATATTTGGATTCATTTCAATTTCAAGTCAAAGTTGGTATCATTTCATAGGTCGCTTAAAAATTTAGCTTGTACCTTTCTCTTTTGTTCTTTACATCAATAAAGTTACAATAAATTAAGTTCTTTAAACATCTGCTCCGTTTTAAATCCATAAACGGCTCTATGACACCTTAAATCAAAGTCTCTTAGCTACAGCAAATGCACCGAATCATATAAAGTAAAATGAAATCATATGCACTGTAAAACTTAATAAACAGAATTTCGCTTAATTTGCTTAGATACGTATTAGAATGCAAGCTTTTAAAAGTGAATAATGTTAGTTTTGGCGTACGTGTGTCAAGTATTTGTTAAACATACAGATTCGTTTTTCCAAAAAATGTTACTCATACGCCCAGTACGCAAGTCGGCTGCAAATACACTCACGTATCATATACACTGCTATATGTAGATATGTATGAACGTGGGCTCACAGCTCATACATATTCGGCATTAATATGCGACAAACGTATTTCAGTCAGCTTTTTGATATGTCTCTCTTCATGGTTGCAGGCTCGATTTTGATTTGCTACATTCATTCCAAGCGAATACAAAACCATATACAAAAAAAAATTTTTGCAGGAATTTAAAAACATAAAAGTGATCAAATGCTGGCAGGTTTGCGCTTACATATGAGTGTGTAGGCGGATGTGATGGTGCACATGTGAGACCTAACCTTTTAGTCAGATTTTGTGTTCTGAATGTAATTTCTTGTCAGATTTACATCACGTTTTTTTAGATTTGTACAAAGGAGAAATAAAAAAGGTCACAAGCGCAAATGTTCACATGGAAATTCCACCGAAATGGAATTTTAAAACAAAGCTGCTGCGTTTGCATAAGTAAATTACTGTCGCTTTCAATAAATATTCTTCTTATATGGCTTTGCAGAAAGCTTTGCCTGTTTCCGCTCTCCTTTGCAAAATTTCGACAGCTATTCATTTCAGTAGGAGATAAGTTGCTATACGTTTGGTGTCTTGGTTTAATGTTTGTGGATGTACCCACTTTTACTGCAAATCGCAAGATATTTTCACAGAAGTCTCATCATTCGTAGGTACCCCTACGGAAATTATTATAAGGAGTCCAGATATTGAGTGCAAACAACAGTGTTGACTACTTACTTAGTTGGTTTTTAATTGCAATCATATTTAAAAAAAATACATAATTCATTTTATAAGGAATGCCAAATCCAAGTTTCAAGCTTTGTATAAGATTTAAAAAAGTCAATAAATTTTCATCAAAATTTGAAAATCTTTAAACTGAATAAAAAAAAACAATAGGCAATCAAACTGCGTCCTAAAGTTTGATTGCCTATTCAATTTCAGCATTGACGAAGTATAACGACTACGCGGCACTTTTTTATACGGAGAAAATGCGAGATATCGTCAGGGTTTTTCCGCTCAAAATTCAACTAAATTTTAAGAGACTTCTAACTTGCACTTTATTATACTAAAATTTAATGGGCTACGCAAATTATAAAACGTACCTCAATTTGGAAAAAAAAATTGATTAAAAATTTTGAAATTTTACAATAATAAAAATTTATGGAATTACAGCTAAAATTATAAAATGTACCCAAATTTGAAAAAAAAATTGGGATTTTGATACAATTTGTCGAGCTTTTATAAATCTTGTACTAAGTTGGAAAAAAATGTCTAATTAAAAATTTTGAAATTTTAATACAAATTTTCGAATTTTTGTAAATCTTGTACAAAGTTTGAAACTTAGTCTCTTCTGGTCTTTTTATAGACTTATAAATTAAAAAACAAATAATTTCCATTAAGAAACAAATAAGAAAATAGTCAAAGTTTGTCCAAATGTGGTGCCTTTATAATAAATTTAGAGTGAGCATAAGATGGCCAAGCATACGCAGTTGTTATATTTTTATTGCTTATAGGGTGTTTTTTTTAGAGGTTAGGTTTTCAAGATGAAATAAAACGTATATAATTTAATGTTATGGCCAAGAATTTAGCTTTCTTATAAAGATAAGTGTTTGCCATTATGTTTTGAAATTATGCCCATTCAACCAAAAGTGAGCTTCATTGCTGAACAAAATTTTCTTCGGTGCGTCGCGCGAACCGAACCATTATCGTAATAAATTTGCACGATTTGCAAACGTTGTTCAGGTGTAAGTCTATTCATTATGAAATGGCAAACCAAACTGAGCATAAATCATGCGACAGCTGTCAAAAAGACCATCTACGAAAAAAGTAGTGCCAACTTGAAAACCTAACCTCTAAAAAAACACCCTATATTATATGTATTAAGATCGTACAGCTATATTCTTGTGAATAGATCTTTGCAACCTCAATTTTGCCCCCTTTCCCAAGCTATAAACCTTCTTATAACAGATTCCTGCTCATCCAATAAATCACACCATTGGTTTTGCTATTTTTAAGCCGTATTATTGTTGATCCTGCCACACCTTGATTGAGTAATGGCACCTGACTTTGATATCTAAATAATGTTGTATACTCTTCGCCCTCAAAATTGTCATCTCTTAACAGTGTTTTCCTTATAAATCGAGCTCACGTACGTGTCACGCACATTCATATTCAACTAAGGCAGACACTGAGCGTAACACAAAAAATGCAGGAATGCGACATCCCAATTATGAAAGAGAAAGAACTGTAAAATTTTTGACCCCCCGACGGTTATATCCCTAAATGTCAGATTTTTTTTTTCGCAGCATTGAAGTTTTCCTAATTTGGTCACAAGTTGATCTAAATCATTTGAGAAAAAACTGGTATAAATCGACATTTATGTACCATTAATATCGCCTTCAATAGTCTATAATAAAATTTAATGGTGAATATTTTTATTTAAAACTTTCAACCAAGCATTTCTTACACTTAAGGGTAGTTTCCACTCTTATGTTATTTCAAAAAATCTGAGAAATATTAAGTTTGTAGGGCCGATGTAGTGTAAAAATGCTCCACACAATTATTTCCCGCAAAATTTCGGTAGAGTTTTTCTCAAACGTAAACAGTGTGTGATATCGTCTCACTTTGTCGCACAATGAGATTATTTACCCAAATTTGTTTATAAAATTAAACCCTTTTTCGTCCACCCGATTGTGCTTGCCCATATATACTTACATCCATTTAGGCAATATGGGCACGCACCATGGCCTGTGAAAGTCCTTTTACGTACAAAGGTTTCAAAGATATTTCAATGTCAATGTGAACACGCATTCATTACGTATGCGGGTGGCATTTTTCAATTCTAATTAATATGCTTTCAAATGTTCCAGCTACCAAGTTCAGCCCAAGAGGAAAGTAAAGGAAAAGGAGTGAGAGTTTAAATTTTGTGGCATTTTGCGTCTCGGCAGAAGACAAGTTTTTTTGGCAAAAACGAAATTGTGAGAATGCCAACAGCTGTTAACATTTTCAACACTTCACTCTGGCTCGCTAGCTGACAGTAGCTGTTTAAACGAAAATCCTCTCTGTTATTCACACTTTTCGGGCCGCTACAGCACCTCGGCCGTTTCGGCTAATTAGTTGCTTTAGTGTTGACACTGAATTATTACAGAATCAGCAATCAAAATGTTTGTAAAGTTCACCAGATCGAAAGCCGTGAATTTTAGTCTGCAATGCCACTAGAGATTGTTAGGGTATACAGTAGGTTGGATTAGATTGAAGCGGTTGTCCACTATGGCACACACACAGGCTTATAGCCCATTTTGATGCCGCGTTAGTGCATACAGTAAATTATTGCTATTATTTTATAAGCAACGAACATCACATGTAAAAATTTGCATACACGCAGTTATTCATACAATGTGCAACATTTAGTGCCTTGTCATTCATGCATTCATGCCATTCACAGACCAACAGAGTGCATTCAAACGCAATTCATGGAACGCGGAACGCGTGTATAAATTAGTTATAAACCTATTCAAACACCATTGCTTCATATTTTATATAATTCAGCTATTCTGAAAAGGCTCATTTATTGATCGAATTCATTAGCGCTATTTCGACTGGTTTTTAGTGCCTGAATTACATGGAGATGTACACTTGCGCTCACAATAGCGCGACATATTGTATAGTTTTGCTTATTTATTTGTTTCGTATTTTATTTTCGTAATTTTTTTTATAAAAACATTGTTCATTTTACTTCAAATTTTCACAAGTTACAATCTTTGAGCAAGTTAAAAAAATTCGTGAAATTTTAAATTTTTTATTCAGAATTTTTAGAAAAGTTTCGGGTATGCAGTTTTATAGATAATTAAATTTTGATATCACAAAGTGCCAGTTTAAAGTAATTCAAAATTTTCGTTGATTTTTGATAACTTTTTGTGCATACAATCTTAATCATTTTCTACCATATAACGGTGCTCTACAGTTTTTTATACGGAGAAAATGCAGAAGACCGCAGGCAAAAAAAATTGTCAAAATTTAAATACTTCACACTTTCACCTAATTATACTAAAATCCAATTCGCTATAAAACGGCATACTTAAAATTTGTTTAAATTCTCATTAAAATGTTTGAAATTTTGATGAAAATTTGTGAAACTTTTTAAATTTTGTGCAAAGTTTGCATTTTCGAGTTATATGGTTTTTGTAAAATAGTATTTCGATAAAAGAAGGAAAAGTTTAAAACTTTGATGAAAATTTATTGAACCTTTTCAATTTTTCAAAAAAAATTAATTCTGAGTAAAGATTTTGAAATGTTGGTGAAATTTTATCGAGTTTTCTTAAATCTTGTGCATCTAATCTTAATCTTGAAACTTGGATTAATAGCCTTTCATATAAAATGAACTATATTTTTTTGAAAATGTAATTGAAATTAAAAAAGGACTTATTTATTTTATATAGTCAAAAATGTTTTATATAGTCAAAAAAATTGAATTTATAATCAGAACTTTTTGGGGTATTTATAATATTTTCGTTGGGTGTTCCTATGACTAGTGACACTTCTGTGAAAATATCTTTCGATTTGCAGTAAAAGTAGATACAACGCTATTTTTGAGATACTTGAGACTTGCACTTTATCGCACTAAAATTCAATTTGCTAAAAAACTGCATACTTCAATTCTTGGGAATTCTGATTAAAAAATTCTAAATTTCGATGGAAATTTATTGATTTTTTAAGATTTTGTGCAAAGTTTGAAACTTTGAGATATATATATATATATATATATTTTCCTTGTGCACTCCTCTCGGCAGCATAGGGCATCGACCAGAGATGTCGGCATCTGCTAGTTCGCGCAGCATCGACCTTCTCTAAGTGCTTTTTGGTCGACCGCGACCTCTGCTCCCTTGCGGGTTCCAGTCCAGTGCCATCCTCGTGTTACTATCTGTTGATTTGAAACTTCAAGATATATAGTTTTTAGCTATATTTCGATACAGAAAAAGTTAATTAAAAAATACAATAAATAAATAGTCAACACATTGCAATATGTCGCGCTGCTGTTATTGTGAACAGATGTACATATTTTTTGGTCAGTATAAGTGTGTAAGCATTTACTTACATAGTTTTTGTTTTGCAATTGAGAACATTCCAACCAAATTCAATTTATTTCCGCCACAAAATATTTTATTTATTAGTATTCCATTTATCGTTAAATTAGTTGATGAACGTGCTCTAACCTCCTAATTAGTATATATATTTACTGTTTATATAAATAAATTTATATTAGTCGATGTACACAGTTATATTTATATCATTTTAAATTAGACATGCAGTTTTGTTGCCATTCAATTTTTGCGCAATAAAATGAAAGTCCGAACTCGCTCAAAAATTGCGCTGATTTTTGACAATTTTTTCGCGAACGATGCCGAGAATTTTCTACCATACAAAACACATTTTCGGGAGTATTTTATATGGAAGCAAGTTCTTAATTGACTGAAGTACCTTAATTGACGGGCTATAAAATGCATACCCAGAAGGTTGTAAAGAGTACTTAAAAATATTGACTAAAAATTTGAAAATTTTGTTGAAATTTAATATGAAAAATTGCCAAGAACAACACGAAAATTAACGGGGAGTGGGTTGACAGCTGTGAGGACTCTCTAGAAGACCTAGTCAGCACACATTTTCCAAGGTGTGCGGATACTACAGATCTCGAACCACTACAGATCTTACGACCAAGTTTCTTACAAAGTTTCGACCCATATAAATCGCCAGGACTGCATGGAATCTTCCCAACCATGCTCCAAAAGGGAAGCCATGTTGTGGTACCATGGTTAAGATCAATATTCAGGGGATGCTTGAGGTTCAGCTATGTTCCAGTATTGTGGAGAGAAGCGAGGAATACAGGCCCATGAGTCTGACCTCATTTCTCCTGAAAACGTTAGAGAAGATTCTAGACACATACATTAGAGATGCAATTGCGCCGGACGTATTATCCAAGGCGCAGTACACCTACACCAAAGGAAGATCTACTGAAACTGCACTCACTTGTACTAAACATAGAAAATGCGTTTGAATATAAAGAGTACGCTCTTGGAGTATTTCTAGATATATCAAGGGTCTTTAACAACGTGACGAAAGATGCTATTCTAAATAGTATGGAGTCACTTAGTGTGCAACCCGCGATTTATCTATGGATGAGGCAGCTATTAGCTAGCAGGAAGATAAGAGCGGAATGGAACGATACGAGCGTCACCAAATATGCATGCGGAGGCACTCCGCAGGGTGGGGTACTATCGCCGCTATTATGGTTACTTGTAGCAAATGAGCTGCTCAAGAAGTTTGACGGAGGGGCACCAAAACTAGTGACATATGCAGATGGCATAGCTTTAGTACAAAGTTGCGGGAAAGTACCTGGACACCATCAGTAATGTGATGAATAACACACTTAAAATGGTACACCAATGGACTTCTCGCGCAGGGCTAGGGATAAACGCCGGGAAAACGAATATGGTACTTATTACTAAGAAGTACAAGGTACCGAAGTGGAACCTCCCGAAGCTAGGCAACAACGAACTACTTCTCAAAGATCATACAAGGTACCTCGGAGTAATAATAGACAGTAAATTGCTGTGGAAGCGCAATGTTGAGGAAAGGGTGAAAAAGGCCAGTAACGTGTTGTACGCATGTAAAAGAATGCTGCGCGTTACTTGGGGTCTATCACCCTCCTGATGCATTGGTGCTACACGGCAGTAGTTAGACCGATATTGCTGTATGGGGCCTTAGTATGGTGGACTACGACAAGAAAACTGACTACTTAAAGCCACTAGAAAGGCCAACGGCGGTGCTGGAAATAAATTAAATAACAATCAATGAGTTTTCCAAACTTGTTACTAAGTGCTAGTGTTATAATCATTTGGCGAAACGTGTAGTTATCTGCCGTCCCGAAAGGCTGGTAGTTTTCATTTGCACCTTTTTAGTAATATTTATTTAATTTTCATATTTACTCTATGAAACAAAAATTTCTTACAGACTAATTAACAATTATACTTAAATTAAGACACCGTATTGAGAATATTTGTAAAAATTGTTTTAGGCGTTTTCCTGTAAGAACAAAGACCGCGAACTGGTGACTGACGTACAGAGCAATCTTAAATTATGGAGGGAACACTTCTCGAACCTGTTAAACAGTGACAGCTGTGCATGTCCCCTCGCTCCGCGAGGTGAGAATAACAATAACACGGCATGAATATTGACCTTCTTTCGTCGAGCGATTTCAAATTGAGCAGCGCTTAACGTGCAATATTCGAAGGCATAGGTGCCGAGAAACCCAATGAACGGAAGGCAAATTTGAGAAACAGCGCGTGCAGAGCTCTATCCTATCAATGTGGAACTGGTGGAAAGGCAGCCAGATTAATGCAGCATACTCCAGATGCAAGCGAAAAAAGAAATATAAAGCAGTTTTATGGTGTACGGATAGCTAAATTTAGTACTACTACGCCGCACGAAACCAAGCATGGCCTTTGAAATGGCAAAATTAATATGACTGATGAAAGGAAAATTTAATATCAAAACTAACGCGAAGATCCTCAACTTCTTGATCGTAAGATTCCTCCGGAGAAGCTGTACTGAGTTTTTACTTAACTGCGTGATATTGAAAAAGAGACATGGACGCATTTTTTAATATTTAAAGAGAGTTGTGATCTCAAGCACCAAGCACCTAGTGTTATGGCCTCGTTGGTCGACAGAACCACCTTAACTTTTTTCGACTTCATTTCACCACGAGGAGGCTAGTAGTAGACTTTTTCGACTACTCGGAGATCTCCGCTATTTTGTGATGAACGCAAATATTGTTCGCAAATATGAAACGATGTACAATTTCCTTCAGATTGCGACTGAGTAGCATCCGAAGTACGTTTGAAATTGTTAAGCAATTATGATTATTGTCAATTGTAAGCAAAAGAGTCACAACTGTTGCTTTTTCATATTCAGATATTTATATAAAAAAATGCAGTCACTGATGTCTCATTAATTTTTTATATTCTATTTTACTCTGTAGAACCTTTAAGCTCGCAGACCGTTACTTACCGATTGATCGTGAATTTTATAGAGAACTTCTAGCATGATGACCTCAATAAAGCAACTAGAACATTCGAGTTCCAATGATTCTATGGAATC
>JAYXIM010055552.1:0-22332 GCA_037575425.1 Anastrepha fraterculus | reverse complement strand
ATTGTGTTTATTTTGGCTTAGCAAAGATTCTGTGCGTTTAGCACTAAGAGTCGGCCACAGTTGATGGGCGATTTTGCAGGTGGCTTCATTGCGCCATCTTTCGTTTGCTTTCCTTACGATTTCTTTAAGGATAAGTAGCTTACATGTTTGTAAGGGAATGCCTATGTCATTGTCTATGCACTCATCGGTCAACTTGGTGCTGAGTCTCGCTACTTCATCGGCTCTACAGTTACCCTCAATGTCGCGATGGCCAGGAACCCATATTATCCTTAGGCGAAATGACTCAGCCATCTCGTTAAGAGATGTGCGGCATTTCATGGCTACCTTGGAGGTTGTCGACTGTTTTGTGAGGGATTTTATCGCCGCCTGGCTGTCAGTGAAAATGTAGATGTTATTTCCGGATATCGCATCACACTGTACCAGTGTCGCGGCTTTCGTTATTGCCATCAGTTCGGCCTGAAAGACACTACAGTAGTCGGGGAGCCGAAAACTGAAGGAGATCCCCAGATGCTCGGAGTATACACCTCCGCCCACCCTTCCCTCGAGCTTTGAGCCATCTGTGTATACATGGATAGACTCGCCCTGTCTAACATCGTCCCGTTCCCACTCTTCCCTGGAACTAGGTCCGATGAAGTTTACATCTGCCCCTTTTTTGGCTTGAAAGTCTGCCTTTTCGTTGCCGTCATATCCCTCATGTCCTGGTACCCAAATTAATGAGACATGGTTTTTGGATGCCAGGTTGTTGAGTGCCTTGTGGCATTCTAAGGGAGTTTTTGAGTTGTAGGTATAGCTATCTAAAGCTTTTAGAACTGATTGGCTGTCCGAGAGTATTTTAATCTTTACTCTCTTGTGGTTTCTACGTTGCATAATGTTTGCTGCTTCCATTATTGGGTATAGTTCCGCTTGGAAGATGGTGGTGTCCCTGGTGAGAGTGAATGATTTGTGGATTCTGGGTCCCACTACTCCTGCTCCTACACCATAAAGTGTTTTTGATCCATCAGTGTACCATTTTTGTGAATCATCATTCATCCATTTTGGGTTTGTTTTCCACTCGATCCTCTCAGGAAAGGTAACTGTGTATCCTTTTGTGAAACAGAGGGTTGGGTCAATGTGGTCTGAGACTTGAGCCATGCTTATGGTGTTTTTGATTTTATTTAGGATACTTAGGAGTAAGAGAAGAAACTCTGTGATGACTTTTAATTTTATATGTCAATCAAACTAAAACTTGCAAAACCAAAAACAAATAAATTTTACAATATTTCAAAGCTGTTTACTTTTTTTCTAACCAATATGTTTTTTAGAATACAATTATTTTGGTTATAAATTCTTTTACTTTAAACACAAGATTTATTTTCCCTACTTTCTATCTTCATAGCCACAAATCTCTCTCTACGTTCGTATTAGTCAAAGAGAGGGAGACACAAGATTCACTTTATATGCAGTTATACACTAACCAACCTTTTTCCTTAGAATTCAATATAGAATTCGAATCTGCTAGGGGCGATGTAAGTGATGTAAGTAAAAATCGTTCCATTCATCCTAATCTATACCTACTAATATTATAAAGAGGAAAACTTTGTTTGTTTGTTTGTTTGTAACGAATAGGCTCAAAAACTACTGGACCGATTTTAAAAATTCTTTCACCATTCGAAAACTACATTATCCAAGAGTAACATGGATTACATTTTATTTTGGAAAAAAATAGGGTTCCGTAAGATATTTGGATTTTTCGGACACAAACTGAAAAAAATCTTAAATATAAAATAAAGTCAACTTTTTGTGTGTGTTCGCTAACCGGCCGTGTCTGCACCGAATTAAACCAAACTTACACACAATGTTAAGAAGGTATTGAAGATGGTTTCCGTATAGTTTGGATACCTATTGGTGGATAGGGCTCGAGATATAGGTCAAAACGTGGACCCGGGTAACCGTCGGATGTGTATGTACAATATGGGTATCAAATTGAAGCTTATTTACAGAGTATTTTTCATGCCGCTCCGTGACTGGGGTCTCGAGATATAGGTCAAAACGTGGACCCGGGTAACCTTTGGTTGTTTATGTACAATATGGGTATCAAATGAAAGCTGTTGATAAGTGCTTTAATACGGGGTAATTTTCATACCTATTGATGACTAGGGTCTGGAAATATATGCCAAAACGTGGACCCGCCGTGTCTTTGAACCGAATTAAACCAAACTTATGCACATTGTTAAGTAAGTATTGAAAATGGGTTTCGTAAAGTTAGGTTGTAATTCGGAGCAGTGGCAACGGGTACAGCGTTCTTTTGAGCCAGCCATAATGTCGCTTACTTTTTTAACGCTTGGGGGGGAACTGAACTGTCAAATTGACAGTGTGAGTTACAATGTGCCAATATTTCTTTCTGATTTGGATGCCATAAGGAAAAAACGTAAGTGCAACATGTAAAAATTGTTTGTGAATTTTTTTGGAGTGGATTTTGGTACAGTGAATAATTTCTTACGAAATTTGAGAATTTAATGTGAAATCCGAATGAAATTATGTGTTCGTGGAAAAAAAAATTTTTTAGTTTTTTTTTTCTGAAAAATATAAATGGATAATGGTTAAAAAGGCTCCAATGCTTAATAAAACATATAAATTGAAACGAAAAATTCATGGATGATCAGGAAAAAAGACGATTGTTTATTCATATGCGTTGATTTGAAATTTAAAAACAATCTTCTTTTTTCCTGATTTTCAATTTATATTTTATATTTACTCAAAAACAAATAGAAAAACAAAAAATATTATTTATGCCAAAGCGCTTGAATAAAGAATAAAGAAATAAATAATATGAAAATCATATATTTTCTGTTCTAAACCATATCTATTTTATTTTAGTGTGCCCAGCGAAGGGCGCCGGGTTTGCTAGTATTCATATATAGTATGTATGTCTGTATATCTAATAACATTTCCTGGCTTGAATACGCTTGATGACGTTGACTGCTGATAACATTAGTCCATTGACGTTTTTATAAATTATTCGGAGCTTCACACCACCCACCTAGTTACACCAACGCACCTTGCTTTCACAGCGACATATTCACACAAATACTTGTGAAAGCAAATGCAACCGAAAGGAAACTCTCTCACTCGATCACACACACACAATACGATAGCATAAGTGCACACGCATGCATGCAGGCAAATGTAGGCATTTAGACTTGCCATTCGAACACTCAACGAGTGGGTTCTTGCCAAGCTCACTGTCTACGACGGTGTTATTTATATTGATTAAAGATTAAGCGGCATTATGCGCCCAATAAAAAGAAACAATAATAAATAATAATTAAGCGGCATTCAAATGAAATACATTTTAACTGAATACAAGTTGCAGTTAAGTCATCAGTGTGTATGTGTATCAAATATATATATTTCTCTACTCGCTTGCTTGCAAATTAGTTATCCATTTCCTATAATCTATGTATTTTACAAAGTGTGAATACTTTGCCTTCGTTTATTCACTTAATTTAGTATAAAGTACTATTTTTTTTTTAAATTTATTATGCCCTTTTAAGTCAAAAAGTAAAGATAAATTATCATCTAATGAGCTACAGTTAAAATATTATTATTATTATTATTATTACTGAGGAGCCTTAGCACTGCTACCTAAAAGATCTAATGTGCCCCCTTCATGGACTTATAGTATTTCTCTGAGCCCCACCTTCCTCAATAAGTTTTAGTATTCATCCTATTTTATTGAATTTTATTTCCTACTCTAGTAAAATATATTCATTTATCCACTTGTTTGTGCCACTTGTCACGCAGTGAGAGAACTCGACAGCCTCCTCGCTCTCGGCCACTTCTTCAGCTATCTTTGCTGTTTCAGCTATCTTTATCGTATTTCCTAATAACGCTGACTGCTTGACAGGCAGCAACAAATCTTCGAGAGTATTTTTGCCTTCAAAAAGATCCTCATAAAAAATCATCTGCCATTCAGAGGCATCACACTGTAGGCCAATCCATTTGTGGAAAAACAGCGCGCCACCCACCTCGAATCCATCTTACAATTATATTTACATGGTTGCGCTAAATTAAGCATCCACTTTTGTTTTGTAATAACTTTTTTACTAAATAAAAAAATTATTTGATGGAGATCTTTATTTTCACCTTTCCATGCGCTCCATTGCTAGTTTATTTGTATACTGCAGCTGTCTAGTTCACAAGCATCCAACTGTAATTGACGTCCGACACCATTTGCAAAAATTATAAATTTTCCGATTGGCTGATTAATTTTGTGCTTCCTTGACTATTCTTTAACTTTTTCAGTTCCTTTTTAGATAACAAGAGATATGAATGTCAAACAGTACCATTTCAAATAATTTCAGTAAATTCAAAAAACATAAATTTTTATACAAACCTTTAAAATCTTCTGGGCGCCACTGCTAAATTGATCAAATCATTTGAATGTGTCAAATGGTTCTCTAGTTTTCAGCAAAATTTTTATTTCGTTTACTATCACACTTTTAATTCATGCAGCTACAAGCATTTTTTTTTTTACTTAAAAAACAACTTGCGCTTTTTTCACACAGACGCTAGCATAGTTTTGATATTTGTATGAAATATTTTGCAGCATTTATTTTATGACACGCGCGTTTGATATTTTCTGATGGTGTACTGGTTACCTTTTTAATTCTTTAATGCAATATCACCTTATTTTTTGGAATTTTTCGTGAAATGCTAAACATCTCATAAATATTTATGATTTTCCACTGTATTCACATTTTTCCAACTCCTTTCGAAATTTTTGTTTTTACTTAATATTTAGACAATAACACTGAACCTAACATTAATGTGATCATTAACTTGAATGGTCGGAACAACAACGTTAACATTTTATACGGACAATAATTACATCAATACAATAAGAACAAACGTAATAAGCATCAATGGAGAGGCAGAGAAGAAGAGATAGAAAAAAAAATGATTTAATTAATGCGAATAAATTTTTTCTTCACAAATTTTCATATAAATGCATTTTTTATGCCACCATTTTAATTTTAAGTATTTTTTAATTGCAGAAAAATTCAATTGTAAATGTAAATTCAAATTTAGTGTGTCGAATTAATTGAAGTGACGTACGTAAATGCGCGAAACGCGTATGCCATAACCGGCGGGCAAAAGCAAGCAACCAAATGGGCAGAGAAAAATAGATAATTTGCAAAGTCTTTTCATATTCAAATTTAATGAGTTCAGAGCGCGTCGCCAGCACGCGACTGCATGGCAAAACTGCAGATGTGAGCGTACGGTAACTAGTAGCTAGCAGACGGCAGCATTGAACTACAAGATCTGCAATGTAACAAATCACGCTTGGATGAGCTTGTCCTGCCAGCAGTTACACGACTATTACTGTTGCAAAATAAACGCACAGAAGTAATGAAAAAAAGTGTAAAAAATGAGAACAAAAATAGCCATTAAGGCACTAACACTTAATTTCTTTATGAATATCAACGATTTGCACGCAAAAAAGAAGTTCACTTCGCTGAAAGGTTGTTAATTTTTTTTATTATTTTATATACATTTTTTGGTTTTTTTTTCACACATAGCCTTACGCAAAACAACTCACTAACTTCACTTGTTTGTTATCGTTCGATAAAGTTTTGAATCTTATTATTATATCTGTTGTTAGTTGCTTAAAGGAAGCGTACAACGCGCGCCAGTGTGCGACACTGTGCCCGGCTAAAGACGGAATGATGTTTGCGAACGCACTCAAAGCGATGTTGAGCGCGTCAGCGCAGCTATTGAGACAGACATTGCAGCCACCGCAACAGAGCAGCGGAGCAGCAAAGCAAAGCAGCGCATCTGTCGGGCATCTTTCCATTCATGGTTGGCGCGATTGAATGTAGACGAGCAGTACAATTCTATGTAAGCGTGTTGGTGTATGTATGTGTGTGTGCGATTTCGTAGCAGACAATGGAAATAGTGATAAAAACAAATAGGAGAGTAATAATAATAATAATAATAATAATCACACATCGCACCAAGTCACAGCTGCTCTTTTTCACACTCATCGGCTAACGCATATTTTATTGTTGCTATTGCAATTTTCCGCTTTTCTTTTGTTGCTGTTGCGTGTGCCGCACAGCACTACTATCTGTTTACTGATAAATCTCTCGCAAATGTAATAAAATTCATTCATTTTTTTGTGATTGATAAGAAAGCTCACACATTACTCATACGACATGACGTACTCAGTGCGCATATGCTCAGTGAAAAAGCTTTCCCCACATGTTGAGAGCAAATATGTTATTGTAAATTTTCAAATACCCGCAGTTGTAAAATTGAGAGAGCAAATAATGTAGTCGAAGGGAAGAAACGAAAGCGCACAATATACCACGTGAAGTTGAAAAACGACCTGTTGCTAACGGTTTCTTAAATGAATATACATAGGTATATGTGCACATATTTACGTATTTGTTAGCAATTATGTTTGTGTGAGCGCTTGGAAGGATTAATAGGCCGATACCGACTGACAGATATTTATATATGAGTGGATTGTGTGGCACGATGACATGCGTGACCGTCGTGAAAGCACTTACAAAATTGTACACGTGTGATTGTTGTAGGCTGCCGTGGCTATAATATGTGTAAAAAGTCTGTTTCTCAAAAATTTAGTTGACGAGAGGGACGTATTAGAAAAAAACCTATACATTTGATTGATAAAGGAAATGTAAATGAAACTTTAGACCGAAATTATTATAAAACTTTTAACATTCGCACTTGAATATTGGAGTAGGTGAAGTAGTTTCATGTTTTTTTGTCTCTCTTTTTTTTTGCGAAACTTAATTTTAGATATACCTATATACTTTACGGCGGATAAATTTATGTAGAGCTATTTTTTTCGGCATAGTTTTTAACAGATTCGAATTCTAGATAAAATTATACCAAAAAATATCCAGTAGAGCATAGCTCTAAAGTCAATTTCGAGCCCCCGAAATTTTAAGAGAATCTCCAATTGGGCGCACATTAGTAAGTCACTTAATCCTTTAACAATATTCGGCATATTTTTCTTGCTACATTTTTTCGTACATTTTTCATGAAAATATGGTTCATTATATAACAAACCCCTTATAAATAAAAGTTTTACATGTTTGAAAAAATTATCATCAAATTTTAAAAATATTTAATCGAAATTCTTCATTTCATTTGGGTACA
The DNA here is from genome assembly GCA_037575425.1 of Anastrepha fraterculus. Classification (NCBI taxonomy): domain Eukaryota; kingdom Metazoa; phylum Arthropoda; class Insecta; order Diptera; family Tephritidae; genus Anastrepha; species Anastrepha fraterculus. Next base: position 15,162 of record JAYXIM010055552.1, on the reverse strand, counting down.
ATAGAGTGAATGGAAGAACAAAGAACTTCTGTACGTCATATATCTAATCACTCAGTTTCCTATGCCCATTCACCATAAAAATGTGCAGAGAAATGTGAAAATTTTGACGCGACCTCGGAATAAAAACGTCGTGAACTTTCAAATATCCAATACACACATGGCACATTGAACAGATAGTACAAGGTGGTGCAAAATTAATCATCCTATCGGAAGATTTATAATTTTGGCAAATGGCTTCGGGCGGCAATCATATTTGGCACTTGAGGACTAGTATACAAACAGACAAGCAATGAAGCGCGTAAAGATCAAAATAAAGATTTCCATCCCTCAAAATTACTTTTTTGTGATTTAGTAAATAAGTTATGAAAATATAAAATTGAATGATTAATTTTGCCCCATCTGTAGCAGTAGAGCACCTGATTTTTCCCCTATTTATTTGGTCTCTAAGTTGCCCATCTTTGTTTATAGATTTTGCCATTCTAGGAATCTTTTAATATTTTTTTTTCTTTGTTCACTCCACTCGGGAGCATAGAGCCTCGACAAGACTCAGTGTTGCGATGGTTTCGTTAATCTATGTATTTTACTTTCTGGCAGGGTAGGTGGTTAGCCTGCCACTACCAATCTACATTTTGTAGAGCAGCTGATTTGATTTCTTCTTCCTTTTTTTCTATTTATTTGACCTCTAAATTGCCAATCTTTATTTATAGATTTTGGCATTCTAGGAATCTTTTAATCTTTTTGTTTTTGTACTGTAGCGCAAACTGTTCAATGTGACTATTAGGCTCCATATTCGAAACTTTATTAGTTTTTTTTTTGTTATAAAGTCTAATCAAAAATATTTTCTGCGCCGTAAATTAAAAATTCCAGATGCCCTGCGCAGCCTGCAAAAAAAGGCTTCGTTTCATAACAGCGATGGGCCATCTGTTATTTGTATAATGAAGAACCTTTTTTAAAATTTTAATTTATTTCAATGACCAGCTGAACGAAATTCACAAAATATGTTAATATTTTCTGCCTCTACCGAGCAGTCGAAGTCCTAAATAGTACTGACGTAATAAACCGTAGCGAGAACTCTAAACTTTTTAAAGAAAAAAATGATCTGCTTTGGCATTTTATAGTCCAAAAGAAGATAGCGCACACATCCTGCACGCAGTCATACATACATACAAATACCATAACGAGCAGCCAATCACGAAACACCCATACGCATAAAAATAAATTAATTAAATTAAAGACATCACAGCAAAGCCGTATCCATTCACAGCCAGACAACACATTTACATTTATAGAAAACAATAGAAAACCCACCAGTAACCCCAAAAACAACTCAACCCACCGAAATAGCACAACACGCCGAAAAGAAGCAAGCAAGTGGCTGTCAATCTACCAATTGAAATGGAAGTGCAATGAATGAGTAAGTATACCCTTGGGAAGCAAGCAAATTTGTCGCAAAAAAGGCACAAGAAGGTTCCGGTGCCAGTAAAGAACGAAAATGGTTAGATATAAATTAAAAAAAAACGTAATTTATAAAAAAGACAATTTCCAAATGGACGCCACGAGGCTACTAATGCAGGCATAAATAAAAGCAGGCATGCATACATACATACATTTCTATAATACATACGAATATATTGGCAGCTCCACCGCTGCCGACATTGTCAATTAAGATTTCTACATAATTGCGCCTAGCCATGAATTCAATTCACTGCTCGCTGGCGAGAATGGTGCTGCACTGCATGATACCACTTTTGTGACACCCCTTCTTCGGTAGCACTTCGATATTGTTGTTTTTGTTGTGCTTATTGTTGATGTGGTCCTCAATGTTCGTTTAATAATAACGCGCCATTAGGTATTAATTAATTAAAGCAATTTAATTGCTGCTGTGCAAGCCGCCAGTGCAGTCGCAGTCCAGCCACGGCTACAGTATTGCTAGTTGCGTGTAATCCTGTGACGAAGGCGTCAATTTAAATTAAGGCAATCGCTCTTAAATGGTCACATACATACATACCTATGCACATACACATACATATATATACATGCATATGCACATACACATACATATATAAACACTTAGTAGAAATAATTAACTGTGTAGTGTTTGGTAGGATTTCTCTTTGCATTTACGTAATGCGGTAAAATGTGGAATGGTCCCCAGAGTGGTAAACTGATATTGTTGCAATAGCCGCAAATAAGTTAAGGAGTACATACTTCTATGTGGTAGTATGGGTATTCGAGATATGATAGCGTCAGTGTGCTCAGTTAGCAACAGCGTTGAGGTTCGATAAGAGATTGCCAATTGATAAAATTAATATGGAAGGTTGGTTTTTATAAATCCTATGTATCATACTATTATATATTGACTAGTTATCGGTCGTCTTTGTCTACCAGTTTTACTAGGAGTGAGATAGATCAGCATGGACGGGATTACTATTGTTTCGGTCAGCGATGTTAAGTATCTTGGCCTTATCCTGGATGCCCAGCTTAGCTGGAAGAGGCATGACGACACAACCTTGTCCAAAGCAACAAAGGCTCTCTTGATCTGCCAACTTTTAACAGGAAAATCCCGTGGCTGTAGTCCAATAATCCTGATAAGGGTGTACATCATGATTATAAGAGCAATGGTGACGTATGGAGCAGTCGCTTGGGCATCAAAAGCTACTCTCTCGACAACGCGGGCAGCACTAACTAAACGTCAGTGCTTAGCATGCGTGTGCATCACGGGGACGATGCGAACCTACCCTACAGCTGCGATGAAGGTGATGCTTGAGTTGACACCGCTTCATACTGTTATTCCGCAATCAGCCAAGCGTACCCTGCTGAATATTACCACGGAAGGCTTCGGGAGAGAAGAAATGATGTAATCTAAAAACATGAAATTGCTGAGGCTGCAGCTCCCACTTACTCAGCTACCCAGAGATAATATCACTTAAGTCAACAAGTTCGAAAAGTAGTTCAGGGTTGAACTGGACGATAAGTTAAACTGAAGTAAACCTGCTTTTGAAAGGAAACTCCAGGAATGCACCCTGCATTGGTATACATATAGCTCGATGAACCCAGAAAGCATATGCGCTGGAATTTACGGCCAAGAATCAAGCTTTCTGTGCCTGTGCCTTCCAAACGGAGATGTATGCCATCTGTCTATGTGCAGAGATAAACTTAGACAGGAATTTCTGGAATGAGCGAATTGCCATTCTGAGAGACAGACAGGCCGCACTTAAAGCCCTATCGTCCTGTGAGATCAAGTCTACACTGGTCCTTGAGCGTATCGAGAAACTAAATCTATTAGAAATGCTTTCAATAAGACCAGTGGCCTTCATTGCTGTGGGATAACACACCATCAAGGAGAAGCTTAGGAGTGAAGAGCTAAGTGCGTAGTCATCTGCACATGATCGAGATATAGTCTACTGACTCCTGTCGTTTCTGCGACCAATCGCAGGAGACTCCAATGCACCTTCTCCTAGAATGTAGCGGTATAGCTCGCAGAAAGTTCAGACATCTTAGCCAACTGCAGCCAAAAGAATGGCACATGCGCTCAATCCAACCCAGCACTATCCTGAGTTTAATAAGGGAACTGCGTCTGGATGAGGTACTGTATTGAGTAGAGGGCACCAATGACCATGGGGTCGAAGGGCAAACCTCATAAGGAATTGAATCTAATCTAACTCATCTTAAGGTAAACCCAGGAAACGTGCTGTTTCGACAGGTTGTTTCCAGAGGGAAATGGATGTTGAGTGAATAGGTTTGATGGGGCATGTGAAAAGGGGGTTAGTGTCGTGCGGTGTGCCTTCACATGTTGGACATATGTTGGATATGTCGGGTCGATTGTGGATAAGTAGTAGTTTAAACTGCTACAGTATCCAGAACGCAGTTGGGCCAAGGTTACGGGGGTATCGCGGGGTACCTGAAGCAAACTTACCCCGTCTAATACACCATAGATTATATATGGTATATATGTATATAATTGACGCGGACACCCTTTTTGTGTGTTTGGCCGAGCTCCTCCTCCTATTTGTGGTGAACGTCTTTATGTTGTTCCACAAATGGAGGGATCTACAGCTTCAAGCCGACTCCGAACGGCAGATATTTTTATGAGGAGCTTTTTCATGGCAGAAATACACTCGGAGGTTTTCCATTGCCTGCCGAGGGGCGACCGCTATTAAAAACATGTGTTTCTTAATTTTGGTGTTTCACCGAGATTCGAACCAGCGTTCTCTCTGTGAATTCCGAATGATAGTCACGCACCAACGCATTCGGCTACGGCGGCCACCGTAGATTAGGTTAGGTTATTTTGGCTGGCCGAAGCCACGCTGAGACCATTTTGGTCCATCGCGATACCAGATCAGATCCCTATTTTAGTTAAAATATGCATCACTCAAGATACGCGTACTGTTCACGAATTTTAAGAGGCCCTTAAGCTCCAGTTCAAGGTTAGATTCTAGCATTTCAATACTGAGAGTACCCAGGTATCATAGTCTAGTTTTCGAGGGAGCCGGTCAGGAGCTCCAGGGATTACTTTTCTTGCAAACGCGGCAAGGAATAAGTTTAGATTGTAAGCGTATGCTGTAGCTAGGCAGTGTCAACTTAAGTTCTACAGTTCCTTCTATCGAACAATATAACCGATTTAGTATACTTGTCAGCATATGCGAGTTTACAAAGGATCCTGGCACCTTTGCTATTGGTTAAGCTAAGCCATCTGCCTTTTGCCTTTCTTAGCATGTGCCCCTTTAAGTATCTGACTTATTTGATCCCCTGCAAGTCTCGCGCCTTCTTTTGCTATCCATCCACTATCTCATTTCCCTCTATGCCTTTATGCTCAGGAACCTATAAACACAAAGTCTGCGATTACGAGCGAGCTTGTTAATTGCTTTAATAGCCGCTTGGCTATCCACGTAGAAGTTTATTGCGCTGTTAATTGTTGCGTCTGCCCATACAAGCTCTTTTGCTTTCTTTACAGCAATAACTCAGCTTGAAACACAGTACCATAGTTAGGGAGTTTAGTTGACTTTTTGATGCATAATTCCACTCAATATATGCCAGCGGAACCAAGCATTTGCGCAATCCACCGTCTTCGATAAAGGTCTTTAGTGGTTTTCCAAAACTCGTAACTGGAACCATTCCCAGTAATAGAGCTATGTGCGAAGATTCTAGAGGTATGCTAGTCGGTTGTTTGTAGCCTCGCAGTTGTGTTAGGTTGAGGATAGCCGAGAGAGCTGGCGTTGAAATTGATTTCATAGCTCGCGTAATACAAGACGCGGAGAGTCGTTGAACTTTTACCAATGGCCATGTTTTCTTCCTAACCGCCTTCCACCACACCAATAGGCCATATAGTAATATTGGTCTAACAATTGCAGTATAGCACCAGTGCATAAGAGCGGGTAGAGTCCCCATGTTCTTCCAAGCATCCTTTTACATGCGTACAAAGCATTCGTGGCCTTTTTCACCGTCCTCTCAACATTTGATTTCCACGTCAATTTATTTTCCCCTATTACTCCTAGGTATTCGGTGCCGCATTTCAGCGATAGAGAGATGTCGTCGAGTGCTAGTGCAGCGTCCTTATAAATATTTGGTAATTACCTTTGTTTTAGTGAGTAGTTAAAATGGTTATACAAAATTTAATTTCACAAATTTTTGTCTTTTATTTGCAATATCTTAAATAAGTGTATCATCATTTTTTTACGATAACTTTTTTTTATAAATTTAAATTAATTAAGTAATTTTCCTAAATCAACACATTTTCATATGCGAGTATGTAGCAAAATGGAATTAAATTTTAATTCCTCTTCTAAAATCTTTGTATAATACATATATTTTTGCATTGGAAACTATTTATTTAATATATTATTAATTAGTGTGTATAAACATCGCATCTTTTTTCTTTGTTTATTTGTAAGCCACTTCACGTTAGCTTGCGTGTCGCAACTATTCGCGTGTACTTTGAACTAAAAGCATAATTACTTCATTAAAACTCGGAAAGCAGTTGCATTTTTTCGTTTTTTTCTTTTACTCATAAATTATGCACATATCGCATATATTTCTATACTTCTCTACACTAAATTATTTTTGCTGAATTGACTTTAAATGCTGTTGCAATTGTTCGCAACGTTGGCACTCCTTGGTCAGCTGTTTCACTGCGGCCGCATATTGGCGCTGCAGCTCGAGCAGTCCTTGCAGCTCTGTATTCAGTGCATCACGTCTCGCACACTCCTCATTGTACTTTTGACGCACCTTTTGTTCGGTTTGCTTCACACCAGCCACAATTGCCTCAAACTGTTTGATAAACTCCTCACGCCCATGCGCACTCGTCATACCTTCGTTATATGCCTCACATATGGAGTTGAGTAGTGAGAGTTCTTTTTCGAGATAACGCTTTTTATCGTTCAGCGTATTAAAAAGTGTGTAGTATTGTTTCGTTTCGATATGTTTGGCACTCACTGAAAAGGAACAGATGCATGAATAATAAAATAATATAATTGATCTTGTCAAAACCATACTTTCATTATACAGCTCATGAAATCGTCGCTGATACTGCGTCAGCTCCGTGCGATCGGGTATGGCATCTAAACGTCGCTGTATGGCCACAATTCCACGATTCTTTTTCGCTATCTGCAACTTCAATTCGTGTATTTGTGCTTTCTCTTTTGACACAGCAGCCTCTTGTTCCTCTGGCGTTTGTGCATTGAGTGCCTCCAGTTCGCTATGAATTGAAAAAAAAAAAAGTTAAGTCAAGGGCTCATTTTGGCTGGTAAGATTGATTTTTGAAAGCTATTACATCAAATAAGATAAAGTTGAAATCCAAGGGCCATTAAATTATTGATATGTTTCCATACGACTTTAATACAAATAAGCTAATGGATGATCTAATAAACTACCTCACCAAAGGTAGAACTAGAAAGTAAACACAAATAAGTGTAATGCAGCACTCGGATGAAATATTTAGTTGTTGTTGTAGCAGCTTACTACACTCTGTTAGTGCGGTGTAGTCACCGGTCGTCATCGTCTAACTCATTTAACGGTGGACCCAGAAAACGTGCTGTTTTGACAGGTTGGGTCCAGACGAAGAGGGTGTTAAATCAGTGGATTTGAAGGGTGATCTGAAAAGGTGGTTAGTGTTGTTGTTGTTGTTGTAGCAGCATAAACAATCCCCTACCTACGTACAGGGAATGCTGCTGGAGTGACAGTCCTTGGCCGGATATAAACCCGGGTCGTTTCGGTAACGTAGAACCGACTGCCGTGGAAACGAGGTGGTTAGTGTCGTGCGGGTGCCTTCACATGCTGGGCATATATTATTGAGTTTAACCTGCTACAATATCCAGACTGTAATTGGGCTAAATTGGGCGGCCGCCGTACCACCAACCCATTCGGGTGCGTGACTACGATTCGGATTTCAGAGAGAGAACGTTGGTTCGAATCTCGGTGACACACCAAAATGAGGAAACATTTTTTCCTAATAGCGGTCGCCCCTTGGCAGGCAATGGCAAACCTCCGAGTGTATTTCTGCCTTGAAAAAGCTCCTCAAAAGAAATATCTGCCGTTCGGAGTTGGCTTGAAACTGTAGGAGGTGGTTAGTGTCGTGCGAAGTATCTTCACATGCCGGACATATGTTTGGTATGTCGGAGTCAATTCTGGATAAGTAGGAGTTGAACCTGCTACAGCATCCAGAACGTAGTATGTGCCAGTGTTACGCGTGTCTCGCGGGGAAGCTGGAGCTCTTCATCTGCAATAGGTAGTGGTTGGTCTCCGATTACGGTATTCACAGGGTCGGGATGCTTAAGAAGGTGGTGACGGTCTCCCGGTGAATGTCGTTTATTGGCTGTCTCAATATACTGTCTGGTCCAGTAGACTTGTAGCTGTCAGTTTTGTCCTGGATCTCGTCGGTATAGTTTAAAAGGTGTCTCCTGACGCGCCTAGGAGGCAGCTCTGGCTCAAGCAGGTGTCTGCAATGGTGAAACCTGCGGTAACACCCCAGCAGGAACTGCTTGCTGAGCAGTTTATTGTGCTCCATTACAGAGAGCATTTGTGCCTCGTTGTGAAGGTGTTGAATAGGGGACATCAGGAGGCAACCGGTCGCTGTCCGAATGGCAGTATTTTGGCAAGTCTGTAGCTTTATCTACTACGTGTCACTAGTTCAAGGCGACCAGGCGCAGCATAGTTTAGGACCGGCCGACCAACTGCCTTAAATGTCGATAGCAACAGTTCTTTGCCTTTGCCCCAAGTGCTGTCGGCAAGTGACTTGAGGACCTTGTTGCGATTTTGGACCTTAGTGGCGATTGCGGTTGAGTGCGCTGAGAAGGAGAGAAAACTGTCAAAGGTCACACCCAAAATTTTGGGATTGTATACCGTCGGAATTGGTGTGTCATCGACTTTTACCCTGAGGGACAGTTTGACCTCCTTTGTCCAGGTGGTAAAGAGGGTCGCCGTGGATTTAGCGAGGGAAAGTTGGAGATTCCTAGCAGTGAAAAAGCGAGAAAGGTCGGTGAGGTGGCCGTTCACTTTGGAACACAGACCATCGATGTCATTGCCCGACGCCATTATCGAGCAGTTGAGATATAGAAGTGGAACAGCAAGGGTGAAAGGACACCCTGCGGTACACCTTGCTTAATCTTCCTCTGCTTTGATATTTGGTCTCGAGAAATCACTGACGAGTGCCGATCGCTCAGGTAGTTTGCGGAACACCTCTTCAGCTGTGGCGGGAGTGTCGACTGATAAATGTCATCTAGTAGCGTGAAATGGCTAACTGTATCGAAAGCTTTCTTCAGGTCCAACGCCAATAGGACAGTCCTCTCGCATTGGCGATCCTGATACCATTTTGGGTAAACTTACTCTATTTCTCTTTGCAAATTGGCCAAATCTTGTCGACAGAACTCTTTGAACTCCGTCTCCTCCTTCTTCAGTTGGTCGTGCTGTTTCAGCATATCTTGCACTTTAGCAACAATCCTGCAACAATTTTAATTAGTCTCGAATATGTACATAAGGGTTAAATTGAGTTTAGTTTTTAGGCTTACTCTGGGTCAGCTTTCGCTTCGATCGCTTTGTACTGTTCAATTTCAGCTTCCAACTGCTGTTTTTGTTCTTCTAGCAACCGCAACTGTTGTTGTTGCTTTTGCAATTCTACTTTTATTTCTTCATTCTCTTTGAGATTACATTGAACTTTGCGTTCTAACGCTTCTTTAGAAGCTTCGAGCATTTTAATTTGACTATGTTCGGATAGTTGTTTGGCATCCGTTTCCATTTCCTGTTGCAGTTCTGTGTAGTGTTTGTGCATTGCGCTACGCTCGTTAGCGTCGAGACGGTGCGTTGGAGAACAAGTGATATCCTACAAATGTGGAAATGTATTATTTTTTCTCCATCATTCATCTTACTCAGTCTAAGAAAATTTAAGGCCCATTATTTTACCTCTTTTGCTAAGGAAAGATTCTTAAGCAATTGCTGCACATCAAACTGCAAATCAAAATATTTACATTTGCACAGCACACAAAAGCAATGTGAACCAAAAAAGCAAGGCCAGTCAATTATTCGGATATGCAAAAAAAAAATATAATAAAAACATTAAAATAAAATAAGCAAATTAAGTGCAAAGACGTAAATTATATGATTATGAGTTAACAAAAAGAAAATTAGTTAAAAATGCTTGTTTGAACCTCATCCTCAGCGCCATCCTGATTGCCTAACTGGCTTTCACTACCGGCCTTCGCTACAGCTGCGTTACCATACTCCAACAATGTCATACGCACACGCATCTTCTCGTCCTCATTGCTAGTATCTTTGCGCTGGTATAGCCGGGTTGGATTGTATAGCTCCTACAGAAGAAGCACTTTTAATAATAATAAAATAAATATATTAAGTATGTCGTCGTACTTGAATGTGTTTAATATACGTTGAAGCATTTCTTATTTTCGCTAATTGCTCTTTATCCGTTTTATACTGGTAGTGATTGTGAAACTGACCAATGGCAAATTTTTTCAGTCGTTGAGCACGCTCTGCGCGATTTTCCACCTAAAGCGAAAATTTGTAATTATCTTGTTTCTAGATACTGTGCGATTAAATAACACGAACCGATTTTTTAACCAGCCATTGTATAACTGGATGTATGCTAAGGAACTCTAGTCCCTGTATTTGATGTGGTTCTATTTGAAAAGGGCACTTCATTTGTGGCAGAACAGATACGATTTTTTCAACAAGTGCTCTGTAAGAAGCAAGCAGTAAAATATGAGTAACATTTTTAAAGTTTATGAAAGTGCTTGTTTCGATCTTTTTGTAATATTATGAAAGCAAATACTCCTTCATACGAACATTTTTTGGCCAATGGTTAGGTTCTCATGAAACAATAAATCCACATCAACATCATATTCACAGCACTCAATGCACCAAGTCATACCCCCGATCACTTTGTCAAAGGAAGACAATCCCTTAATACGCGCCCTATAGTAGCCCGCAGCCACCAACATATCAAATGTTTCCTGCTCTTTCGCTGTAGCGTCCACATCCTCACGCCGCTCCACCTTCAGATTCAGAACATGAAACCAACACAGTAATTTATTACCTGTTTTCTATAGGAAGCTTTATTTTCAATCACTCACCTGCACTTCCCGACCTTCGGCGTCGATACGTGTGGCCAACTTCACGTTAGGCAAATGCTTCGAGAATATATCACGGTTGGACGCCATCGAAAAACGCCCACTTTCATCACTTTTGTGCTAATGCTTTATAAATCGAAACTGTCCAATTTATCAACAAACAATGTATTAAAATTTGCCGAATGGCAAAAAGGAAAATAGAAAATATTTTCTAATAGAGTTGTCAATGTAATCAGCTGGGTTGTGGTGAGCTGTCTTTACTGTGGCAAATTGTAAACATCTGATAAGGGGTGTTACGATGGTGAAAAACGTAAATAAAGTTAGTAAAGCTATTTGCTAAAATAATTTTTTTCTTACTTAAAAATGAAGCTTCTTAAGTAATCAAATAACAAAGACATTTTGTAATTGTTTTAAATGGAAAAAATTTTCATATAATTTATTGACATCATATTTTTTTTTATTTAGAAGCCATGTTATTCAAAAACAAAATTGGATGATGTACAAATATTCAAAAATCACACAAATCATTAATTATAGTGAATTTATGGTGAATTAAATTTTACTAAAATGCAGTAGCTCACAATCAAAAATAGGCACTGGAATTTCGTCCATATCAAATTCTAACCTCCACTAACGTTCTAGTATATTCAGAATAAATCTGTTGCCATTCCCTTTTAACGCCTTTTTGAGGTCGGACTAGTTTCAAATTTAATTCTGTACAATCGCCGTTTCGTGATTTGTGTCGTTATCCCAATAAAAGCGAAAATTTTCCCTATATTTAATTTTGTGGCATTTTTTAGCCAAGTTTCTTTTAAGATTTAATAATTATGCCTATCTGTTGTTCCGATTTTGTGGTAGTGCATTTGGGTGTGCATTTAGTTTTCTCTAAATAAAACTCTTTCAGCCTGATCGGAAAAGGTTAAACTTGCTTCCATCGGCAAAAATTATGGTTTTCCAGAGCTTCTCATCCTTAGTTCTGTGATCTATGGTTTTTAGCATAGATAAATAGCTTGTTGCGGGCTGTGGGTCCATGCAAATCAGTTTGTAATTATTGTAGCACTCTCATTTTTTTACGTATTCTTCGTAAAATCGATGTAGAATCATTGTAATTAAAGATTTTGGTATGCGCAGTTTTTGCGTTATTTGCAAATGGTTTTCGCGCTTATAACGCTCAATAATAAGGTGAATAGTTTCGGGACTTAATTTAACCATTTCAGCGGTTTTTTGTTAGATTTTGCCATCTTTATAGACATTTAATACTATTTAAGGTACTTTGTCGCAACTAACAGTAAATACTTGTGCATCATTTTGGCTGTGACTACATATTTGTGTATAAGTATGTATTTTATGTTCTTGCTTTTGTTACATATGGACAATATAATTTGTTTCTCTATAAAATACATAAATATATGAGTTTAATTGGCGCGTACACTCTTTTTGGGTGTTTGGCCGAGCTCCTCCTCCTATTTGTGGTGTGCGTCTTGATATTGTTCCACAAATGGAGGGACCTACAGTTTCGAGTCGACCCCGCTTTTGCTTTTTCATGGCAAAAATACACTCGGAGGTTTGTCATTGTCTGCCAAAGGGCGACCGCTATTAGAAAAATCTTTTTCTTAATTTTGGTGTTTCACCGAGATTCGAACCAGCGTTCTCTCAGTGAATGCCGAATGGTAGTCACGCACCAACTATTCGGCTACGGGGGCCGCCGTTTTTACCTTCTATATATAATATATTGAGATCTACATAATTACTATAAAAGCAAATTTCAAGCCATTTTCATGGAAAGGCTAATTCCCTGCTTTGAAAAGTTTTTTTAAATATACCACTTTTTAATCATCTAATTGACTTATCTATTCCCTCCTTTTCATTGCTTATTGCAACCCTGACTGACCACTACTCTCATTTTCTCTCTCTACCTCGTGCTCATTGTTGTTATTTCTCGCAAATTTTCTTGAATGGATTGGCGTCTAGCCGGCACAACGTGGGCAAATAATAAAATAATTCGTTAGTGCGTGCGTGAAAAAATCGGTCAGCAGACGATCCACAAAATACATAATTCTATTACTGAAGAAGTGTGTAATTTGAGAAAATATGCCTTACATTTGTTTGCTACAGGAAGGCAATGAGAGCCTGTCGCGTCTCATGAACAGCGCTCAGCAAAACGGCTACGCGGTCATAGCTGCACCCATAAATGCAACTGAAATACCATTGGAGTATCAGGAACCGCCAATGTGTGATCGGCAAACGGAGTTCACGTACTCAGACTTGATCTTCCCATCAGATCAATGGAATGGAAAAGTGATAAGCATTCTGTCGGACACCATCGACTGTGATGCCGAGGATCCAATAGTGCGTCGCAATGCAGAGGAAACACTGAAGCGTGATATATCGTGGGGAGAACATTTGCAATATGGTGGTTATACGATGATACAACTAAAGTCTGACCGTAATCTTAATATGGCACGCATTGCTTCAAGTAATGTGAAGGGTAGGCTTACTTTCAACTTATTTTTTTGCTTCCTTCAAACTAACGGTTATTTTCGTTTGCATTTATATAGGGTTACTGCTCGTGCAAGTACCGTTATATAATTCAAAGATTGCACAGTCTACCTGGCGACGTGACGTTGACAATGGACAGTTGGAGCGTCTCGAACAGCAGGACACTTGGCATTGGTGGAACAGCTTTCGATGGGCGGCCGATTTTAATCCAAAAATAAAAGTGGTACTCGAGTTAAATGAAAGTGATCGTCCATCATTGGAAGTTGTGCGTCGTTGGATGGGTGAGCCGGTCGAAGCTATCATTGTGCCCTCTACAATGTTCATTTGCAATCGCCAAGATTACCCAGTGCTACCAAAAGCTTGGCAGGAGATTTTATCTTATTTTATGCGAGCACGCATAAATATAATTATCTCTTCGGATGTGCATGACGGCAGCCTGAAACTCTATGCCGAATATATGATGCGTTTCCAAGATATTAACAGTGACATGCACGAACTGTTGGCGTAAGACTTTGAGTAGACCATATTTAAATAATTTATGTAAGCAGTTTATTTTTACAGTTTCGAAGATGTGTTGGAAGAGCCGCTGCAACCATTGTACGATAACTTAGATTGTTATACTTATGAGGTATTCGAAAAGGATCCTGCCAAATATAAGCTTTATCAAGAGGCCATTGAACAAGCACTTTTGGACCGTGTTGCTGAAAAAGACAAGGAAAAGAAATTGGTATTTTTTATTTATTTTTGTCATCAAATCAAAAGCGTTGACTTATAATAAACGTTATCACCTACAGACCGTTATAATGGTGCTAGGGGCAGGTCGAGGTCCACTTGTACGTTCAGCGTTAAATGCCGCTGAAAACACCGGGCGTAAAGTGCGCGTCTACATTATCGAGAAAAATCCCAACGCTATACGCACACTGAATGCTATTGCTAAAAAATTGTGGTACAAGAAAGGTATACCATTATTAGTATTATATAAATTTAAATTACATTTCAATCATCGACAGATGTGCATATATTCTCTAAGGATATGCGCGAATTCTCTCCACCTGAACCAGCCGATATTCTAGTCTCTGAGCTATTGGGCTCATTTGGTGATAATGAACTTTCACCAGAATGCTTGGATTGTGCACAAAAACTACTAAAATCCGATGGCATAAGCATTCCCTGCAAGTCTACCTCCTATATCAATCCAATAATGTCTTCCAAGCTGCTTAATGGTGTGCGTCATGTGATGCGTCATGAGACATTTGGTCGGCAAAAGCAGGCCACTTATCATACACATGCAGAGAGTACCTTTGTTGTGCTACTCAAAAATATATACAATATTGGCTTGCCACAATCTTTGTTCGAATTTGTACATCCTAACCCTCAAAGTCCAATTGATAATAGTCGCTATAAAACGTTGCGCTTCGATGTGGAATTGGATTGTGTGCTTACGGGTATAGCGGGCTACTTTGATACGGTGCTTTATAAGGATATTAAGCTGAGCATTAACCCACAAACGCACACGCCAGGCATGTTCTCTTGGTTTCCCATGTACTTTCCGTTCACGGTAATATTTTTTTGAAATTTTTATACATTTAAGTGTTGTCAAATTAAGTATCATATAATTTTACAGGAACCAATGGACGTAAAAAAAGGGCAAACTATTGAAATTCACTTTTGGCGTTGCGTTACAAAACAAAAAATTTGGTATGAATGGTGTTTGGCTTCGCCACTCCGCACGCATATACACAATCATGGTGGACGGTCATGTCCCATCTACAGTACATAAGCATAAAGACGTACGTTGCAAACGCTTATAAATATTCTATGCAAAAATTAGAAGTATAAAATTCGTTCACCGAAAAACTTGACAAATTTAAAATTATTAATAATTTGCTAAATTCTGTTAAGGGATTAATAAATAAGTGGCTATTATCTCGCTATGACTTTAATAATTGAATCAGAAACACTTTGTAACCGATTTCTTTAAGGATCCGAAATGTATGTATGTTGTATTATAAAACCAAATATTTTTATATGATATTAAAAACTTTGAATAGGAAATGGCTAATTTTTTCTTAATAGCATAATAGTTACT